>WHYT01016973.1:244476-304728 GCA_009806455.1 Tetrax tetrax
TCGACATGGTCACATGGTGTGGAGTAGCCCCTGGGCTAATTTGGGTAAGCTGTCCCAGCTGTTGGCTAATTAGTAACCTATCCCAGCTGTGTCCCCAGCCACAGGTGCCACCAGCTCCAATTCCTCTCTCAGCTCAGGTGAAAATTAACTCCATCCTAGCCAGAACCAGGACATATGGAAAGGCTGCTCTCAAAAAAACCAAGAGAGTCGATAATTATATTGTTTGAAATAAGGAGAAATTAAAATAATTTCTTAGTCCACAAGGAATACTTCAATCCTGAAAATGAGAATTTAGCTATTTGTCCTATTACTGGACTTCTCATACAATTCTAAAATTGTATGTATTCTCAAATTGTATGAGTACTATGTTGGGGTCAAAGAAGTAGTATATGTCGTCTCTTTTTGTAAATATACACCTATCTTGAGTTTGCAAACCAGGGGTTTCATACTTGAAGCTGCTTATGAGGTATTCAGTGAAGCATTAGACAGTGCTGGAAAAGCAAAACTGCCAGTGATTATTTGCTAATAATAATAAAAAAAAAAGATACTAAGTGATTATGAGAAGTTCAGGCAATTATTCAACTATTTTAAGTTAGGTTATAATAGTTCATTGCTGGGAAAACAAAAAAAAAACCAAAAAAAACCCCCCAAAAACAAAACAACCCACCTGGTTGTTCGTTGACTACTCTTCTCAAATAAAGCTATTACTGTTACCAACCCTTCAGATTTCCTTCACAGAACTTGGAAAAAACCTAAAACCTTTCCATTATAAACTGCACGGGGGAAAGCGGCAATATCCAAGTCGTATCATGTTTGTCAGTTATCCAATGAAATCTGCCATTTCTTTTGTAGAAATGTTCCATTCATATCACCTTCAGAGCTAAGTAGTGTTTAAATTTAACAGTCTTAACATTCACAGAAATTTCATCTTGAAATTGGGGCACCCAGCAGCAGAGCTTTACATAAATACAATCTACCGTGCAAAAACTATTTTTAAAATAATAGGCATGGACACTGCAGATCATTAGATAGCATGCCCCATAACAACTACCACTATAAAAAGAATACATTTAGATATAGATTTTTAGACTATGTACAAGACCCAACATTTACCTGTTTGGTGTTTCACCCTCGCATTAGATCACATGCATTAATTTATATATTATTCTATTCAAACCAAAGCTCTCATCTCTCCCAAAAAGCCCTTTCTCCCTTGCAGAAGGACTAAGTTATCAAGGACTACAAAGGGCCAAAGAATCCTGGAGAAGGTAAGGGGAGAGATCTGAGGATGATGCAGTAGGAAGTAAAACCCAACAAAGGGTTTCTGAGCCCTTACAACTGCAGGACAGAGTGGAAACTGCCCAACCTCTCCTCTCTAACTGTCCCTCTCCTTCACTGGGAGCTCCTGCTGCTAGGTTTTTTAATCTTCTCTTATTCAAGTATCATGAGATCCTTTGCTAGCAACAACTTAAACCCAAAAAAGAAAATCTTACTTCCTTCTGCGAGATCTGGAGAATAGAAGTCAAGAAAATCCTTTGAGGACTTAAATCTTCTACCTGCTCAGACAAAAGAGACAGACGAGTGTGCTTCCCTGCTCCTCCTTAATAAACCAATTCTATATGAGGAAAACCAAAAGGAAAAGAGTATGAAGCTTCTAATATGAAACCCCACAGTCTGTAAGAGGAAGAGATTTTTGGTGCTCCTTGAGCAATACTGGCATTCAGATAAAGAGGGCCAGAGGAATACCATTAGGCTACTCCTGTTTCTTGGGAAATTAACACAGTACCGTCACCCTGAGTGACATCATATCCTTTAAAATCCCCAAGCCACTTGAATATCAACATTCAGAGTTCATACATTTACTTCTTAATAGTAGAGGTATTCAAGTTTGGAAGCACGACTGCAGCACGAAGTAAGATCCAAGCACAGACACGAGTTCAGTCTACTGGACTCGTCCAAACTTGCTGTATAAAACAAAGCCACTATTTTTCCTCTGCTCAAGATTTTCATATTTGTGGACATACTTATTTACAGCACCTTAAATCCACTAGTAACCTATTTCTCCTGCTGCAAGTAAAGGAAGAGGATGCTGAACGTGTAAAATACATTCAATTTTCCTGAAAAAAAAATTACACAAGTGAGTATCTGGTACACATAAGATACGTATCAGAGAGTATATCTCTGTGTTGCACACAATATAAGGGTATTTCTAGACATAAGGTGTAATTATAATTACCAATAATTTAAAAGATAAGTTATTAAAACAATATGACAATTTGGGCAAAACAAAGCAGTACCTGAATATGAAAAACTAGTTAAGGTTAAAGTAAAATATTTCAGAAGGTGTAGGAACAGACATGAGAGGTATCAGCTTGCTCCTGTTACTGATTCTATGCATTAATCATGAAGACAAGATAAAAGCCTTTTAGTGACCAAGATGCCAGGTTGGAGAAAAGTGAGTTTTATCTTTTAAATAAAGATTTACTTTTCCTTCCTGGTGTCACTACAGGGCTGAGTTAAGGTTGAGTGTCTAAAGATTCTGTTTCTGTAACTTAAATCTGTTTCAAAACTTCTTTAAAAAAAAACACACTGCAAATGTAGAAAAAAACCAACACACCACTGTAGCCTTACCTCTAAATTATTGATAAATACTGTTCCCTAAGTTTGTGTTTTTGAAAGGTCTTTTCTATATTTATCTGTTGAGAAACAACAAATACACCTTTCCCTCTTCTTTCACCCCAAATTCCATATTTTCCACTTTATTTCTACTTATACTACTATGTCTTTACATGTAGGAAGAACAATTTGCTCATTTGAAAGCTCATTAATTAACTCAATACATGTGTTTATTGCTCCTTGTTAGAATTCCATTGCCTTATGTATGCACAGAAATCTTCAGTTTTCCAGAGCACTTCTGACTGAAAAAATGTCCACTTGAATTTTATCCTCATGAGTTCTACTGGATATTCTACACTAGTTAGTCAATTTTGAGAGCAGATAAGAGTTTGGATGGACCTGCAGTTCAACATGTTCATAATGAAAAAAAAAACTTATACTCCCACTTACTTATTTACCAGCATGCAGTTTTAAATATTTACAGTTACCTTAAGCAACTAATGCAACTTCAAAGACTTCAGAAAGAAATCAAAGCAGATTTCTAAGTCACTAACTACGTAACAAATACAAGAAATAAAGCAAATTATAGTGATGGCTTGAATAATACTCGTTTTCTTAATATTTACTTAGACATGTACTGCATAAATTAATTATTTCAGAGTTCTAATTACAGATTATTAAGAATTAAAATACCTTTATTTTTCTCTGGAAAAGCTTAAGTCTTCATCCTAAAATTAATATTCAATCTTTTATCACTCTCTACTCAAAGAGGTGAATATTGCAGAGTGAAATTCACTTTTCATCAGCATAGACAGTCTACTGTTCCACTGCTGCAAATCTGAATTTCTGAAGTCTCCTCTGCAACATAATTACCTATCAAATTCATAAAATATCTGTATTTCACATAGATTTTCAATACCTAGCAACACAAAGTTAACTCAATTACAGTATTTATTACAGAAGTTGATGTCATTTTTTTTTTTTTTAAAAGTACTGACATCCACTGCCAAATACAAAGGAAGTTCCATCTGTCTTCGGAGAAGATGTAAACCCACACATCAGCCTCCCACTTGCACACAGAAGCAGATGTTGCTGTTACCTGACTAATAAAACTAACGGACTTCTACATAAACAGAATGCAAGAAAAGGTGTATTCCAAGGAAAAGCTAGGTAGAAAGTAAGCCTTGAACTATTATTATTCATGATTTACTCTATTACATTGAACAGTTTGTTTATATATATACTTATACTGATAGTATTTAATTATTCATTAATTGTATAGTTTAAAATAGTTGTTTATCTTTCAACTAAGCTTTACTGTTTTGTAACTGTAGTTTTTACTTCAGCTTTAGTAAACATTTTCTCCCAGAAATCTGTCTCCGTATACGGGAAGTTTCCAATATGGGCTGCATCCCAGAAAGTTATCCTTTTCTCAGATAAGACTCACTGCTGGTTTAGCAAATATTTAACTTTTGTGTATTTTATTTGAGTTACAGAAAACTCACACAAAGTGTAGAGGGGCAAAAAATTAAATTTTGGCCTGCTGATCCTATTTTGTATAGCATGGATAAAAAGAATATGTAGTAAGGTAGCAGTTCTGAGTATCAATAAACTGAAGAAAGTTTACTATTTTCTATCTGTGGGCTGTTCTGTGTTTTTCTGCCTCTAATTCTTTAATACATAAACAACAACAACAACAAAAAAAAACATTGTAAATTCTTTTCACTTATTTTTAAAGAGTTGGTTTTGTTTTTTTTTTTTGCTTCTGATTAGTGCACAGAAGGCTACGCATTGCTGGTCAGTGAATTAATATATCCAAGATTATATGAATTAGGGATTTACGTTAGTGAGGTGTTTTCAGATTTTAAAAACTGTTATTGCTTGAATGCCCTATACTTCTCAACATCATACTCCACCATTTACATAAAAGTCATATTGGCAGTTATGTTGTTGATTATATTTATAAGGAAAATACTTGTAAATATGTACCTTCACCACACTAGCATTTTACATGATCAAAGAACAGCGAGAGTTTCAACTTTCAAGCCCAATCATGTTAGCAATAACATTCTTTTCATGACTTAAGGAACTGATATTTGAAGCAGTCTTAAAATGAAATTATTTCAGTAAACGTAGTGTCCTATCACCCAGGAAATCAGTCAGAACCTCAGCCTGGCATCATCCCAAAACGACTGGCTACCAACTATCGTATCACGTCTCAAAAGGCAGCCAGTCCTGAAGCGCTTGTCTTAATTCCACTTACAGGGCTGTACCAGGCATGACTGGAAATGTCCATCTTCATATATAATATAAATGTCAGAAATACACAGAAAGGTTTCACTCTCATATTGAACACTTTCCAGGCCAATTAAAAATAGCATTTTCTGTCATACTGCCTTCACAATACATTTCTGGCTTGCCTAGTGGTTAACCGACTTGGAGAGGTGACAAGTACATCTCCCAGTGCCCAATGGATGTTAATGCTTCCACTGCTAAAGTGCAAAGAACCGTTGAAACCGATTTTTTTTTTTTTTGTAATATTAAAGACTAAGGCATTCTTAAAAGAGAAGAGAGGAAATAAATCCCCTTAAATGAAAGACATGCAAGTTATACATCAAAAAGCGTGGATCCCCGAACTGCAACTCCTTTTCATGACATCACAAGGTTGCAAAAGAATCAGATCATCAGCCTATAAAACATCTGTCAACTTGTCAGCTGTATGCATAGAAAGTGAGGAGAAAAAGGGAGCTAATTAAATATTTAGTAAATATAGGGTTTTTTCATTGTCTTTTAACTGTACTTGTATACAGTTGTTTTTTTTTCAACTGTGTTCATTCCGCAATCTTGTAAAAGGGGAAGGAAAAAAAAAAAAAAAAAAAAAAAAAAAAAAGATATCTTTTATTTTATGTTAATCAAGGCTGAGTTAAAGCAATGGCTAACTTTATCACAGCCTTTTTCTGAACTCAGTGACTCACAAAACCAAGTTCAGAATTTACTTTCACAGAAGCCAGACCCTTTATAAGCTGAGTATATACAAAGAACAACAGCAAATACTGATAGTAGCTCCCTGTTTGGCTGTAAAGGGAGTTTGGGAAATGAAACCAGCTCCAGTGACCAGAACTGCCACCCTGCAACACCACAGAGTCCCCAGTTCCTGATCATGAATGAAAAGTTTATAAATAAAGATACAAAAATCCCTGTGAGGATTTGCATTTTGGAGTGATAAAGAAAAGCACTGCTGTAAGACATACAGTTATGACAAAACGTCACTTCTGGATCTTCATAAAAATCATTTTTACATTCTTTGGATCTTCTTTAAGAGAACCTCTGAACAGGCCAGTAACTTAAGATGTTTGACAAGACACGTATTTTGATCATCTCTTCAAATAATTTCAAGATCTACAAGTTCTTATAGCTCACATTGTCTTCATATTATTTAAAATTAACAAAACATTGCTCAGTACAAGTAGAAGTTATAGCATCTAATGGATACAGCTTCCTTCCACAAAAAGAATAAAAAACCCAACTAGAACATTAAAGGCAAAATGGATATAATGATTAATTCTGGTATCTTTCTGGTATCTAGATGTCTTTAATAGTTGGATGCCAAAATCCAGTAGCCTGGGAACAGAGTCACCCTAAGCAATCTCAGTATTTGATTTCATGAGCACTCTCATGTTATTCAAGCATAAGCACAAAAACAACTAGCTCCCGTAAATCCAGAAGACACGCAGCTGGTCAGTACAGTAAAATGGCTTGAAAAGACTTCAGATTTCCTTTACTATATGCAGCCTTAAAAACATTACCTTAAAATTTTAGTCCCCTTCTGAAAATGGTCTTTTTCCTGATCCGCCATAATAATAATACTGCTAGCAATCAACATTAATATATTGTTCACCAACAGGAGGCATTTCCACTTGCAAAAAGTAACTTTTTCTTTATGAGAAAATACTATTACAAAGCAAGTGAGAGCTCACATCAAATATTTAAATTGGCAAGTTGGCTTAAGTTTTGCTTCTCCAGTAAAAAATTAAAGCTCTGAGCTTATGTAACAAAAACTAAGATAAATGAAGAGCTAAGAAGAAAAACCCTTATGATGAGGTTGGTTTTTTTTTCTTAACATAGTATTTTTTTATTCCTAAAACTGTTCACCCTAACCTACGCTACTCATAGATCAAATTGGGAATAGCTGTAGCTAAGATTTACATTTCCAGATTATAACTTTATAAATCTCTTTAAGATATTTGTATCCTTTGTTTAATTCAAGATTTGGAGCCAGCAGTTGTGGAGTTCACAAAAATTTCAGAGATAACCTGAAAGTATTCATCCAGTAACATCTCTAATGACCGGTTCACTAAAGCTCTACTGTAGGAAAATATTTGTCTCTAAGAGTTGGCAGAGGTGGCATCAAAATGAATGATACAGTGCATTGGAAACGATACTGAGCTATTTTGCCTATATCAGAATAACCCTTCACTTGTCACCAGTAGTATTTCCTCTTCTAAGCACGCCCAGTGCCTAGCAGGCATTCTTCAAGTCAAGCCAAGCCTCAATCCTCATACCAGTAAGATACACAGAGTGGAGGGGCAGGAAGAAGAGCAATCTCTCTGGCTTCTGTGATAGATAAGAAATAAAAAAGCTAATGAATAAGCATTGTCTTTACTAAATTGCACATAATGATGAAATAGCTAGGCAATCCATTGTGGAAGTGCAACGTAACATACATACCTCACAGGATACACTTCCATTTTTTATGGGTAATACACACAGGAGGAACATTCAGATCAGAAGCAGAACAATATTCCCCTCTATGTTATTCCTTTTCAGACAGTTGCCATCCTCTCCTGGGACACAACAAGCCATTAAAAAGGTGAGAGAAACTGTCTTTAAAGCAACATTTGGGTCTGCACTGAGTTTATCAGTGGCAGACACTGGAGAATATAAAACGTAAAAGCTCACATACCAATCTGATAAGGTAAGCAGTTTATGTGGGCAATAAATAAGTGTGGGTTTTTCTTTTCCTCTTTAGAAGTATCTCAATACTATTGAGAAAAAAAAAAAAAAAACGTAGTTTGTGTCTTTAAAGCAGTCAAAAGACTTCAATTAGCTCTGAATTAGAACAGGTGAAATAGTATATAAATAAAGGTAGTGCTATGAAATGTGTTTAGCAGGCATGTGAAGCACATCCAGGACCATTGGCTCTGTGCTTGTTTATTGTACAAAATCATGAATTAGACACTCAAGACCAAAATAACCTACGATGTAAATATTTAGGGGACTCTTAAGCATCTCACAGGTCTGCTGTATCCCATGACGTTTCTTCATCAGACAGAACTTCTGGCACATAATATGGTGTGAAGCTAGTATTTTAGATAAACTGGTACACCTAACAGGGTACTCCAGACCCCACTGAAACAGATGAATAGGTCATTCAAGTGTAAACTACTGTAAACAGACGACAACAATACAAAAATATTCTTCAGATTTCCTCACAATGGTGAAGCATGACTGGGACAAGCCCCACTGAAAGGGGAGGCAGATAAGACACCATTTTTTGGTTTTGAATACACTGCCATCGCCTTCACGATTTAAACAATTAATTAAACATTTTTGTTTTAAGCTCACAAAAATGACATCAGATTTTGTTTCAAAGAACTGAATCATCTGCTTCTCAGGCACAACCAACCCGGTATTTATCTGCTACACCTTTGTGTACACTCTATTTATCAACCACAGGTCTTCACGTGGTTTCAGGTCTCAGCTTTGACTTAGACTTTTAGCTGTAGACTTGCAAAATTTTTTCATCTATCAGCTTCCAACCGGTAAACTGAAATGATGCTACTTCTCCTCTGGATTTTCTGCCACCACTTTTAGAATGGAGCTGCAGGATTGATGCTTGTTACAGTTTTTAAAGCCAGTTTCCTGAAACTTTTTTTGGAATTGCACTCTGTGCTTATTTTCCTTAGTAAGCTACCATTTATTGGCCAATTTTAACCCAGTTTGAGAGAAGGACAGAGATATCAAAAATACAAAGTTTCAACAAGGTCTGTGAAAAATCAAGTGGAGTCTGAAAAACTAATATAAGGAAAATACCCACATTAAATGTTTCCAACACGAAAAGGCAAACATGACACCAACAGTTCGCCGTGCCTTCTGAGTGGTCAACATGAGTGCATATACTTGTTAACCAGACAGAAGATGTACTCTTAATTAAGGGACACAAGGACAAGCTGAAACTACTGGCTGAAAGCAGATAGTTGGGCAACTGGAAGCATTACAGAATTATAAACTTCAAAGGGAATAAAGAAAAAGCCGGAATTACTGCAGCACAGGGATCAAGGAAAATAGGCTTTCATTTTTACACTTCATGAAAAAACATTCTGTATCGCTCCATGCAATGTCTCACATTGGCTGAGATACTAGACTTAGAGTATTAAGTGGTAACTTCTGCAAACCTCTGCATTTTAAAGCTCCAGAACAGTAATTTAGGAGAGAGGATACTTCTTGCATCAACAGCACGCTAAAGCTACAAGAGTAGGAAGATAATTTCAAATACCTGCTAGGCTACTGAGGTGTGACCCATGCTATCCCATGTATTCTGAGATAATTGTGCAGTGAAAGCAAAAATGGATTCACTACAAATCTCAAGCCTTCAGTCGAGTACTCAGATGTTCTACTTACTGAAATTTACACTTGGATCAGATATAAACAAGTTCAAACTCGAATGGAAGAAGGGGAAAAAAGTCTGAACAAGTTTCTCACTTTCCACTGGCATGTAATCCTATTGTTCTTTGCATTTTGGAGTGCTCCTCATCTGAGAAAACCAAATTTAATTTAGTAAGGCAGATTTTCCACTGTCCTACAGTACAGATGAAGCACAAAGGAAGAGGCTTATTTTTGCCTCGTTTTTGCCAAGGACGACAGAAAACCTACATATTCTTATATTAGTAAAGAATTCCCCTGCTATGGATGGAAATTGTATTCCATGTTGGCAAGATCTCCACTCACAGGTCTCAAAACTTTGCTTTCACTAATGTGGTGGTAAAAATATTAATATTTAAGATGGAGAGGCCTAGCTAGGAAGTCTACTTTACTAAGAGAACTTTTCAACTAAAAGCTAACAGCCTGTGATTGTTTCCAACTCCTCACTTCTGAGCTAAGACAACACTCCCGTAGGCGCTCTCCCTATTGTCCCATTACCTTCTGCTTGATTCCTTCTTCAAATTGTGGCAGTTAGGAAGCTACTTAAGGAGTCTATCCCTCCCAAAGATGGATAGCTGGCTTTGTTAACATGGAAATGGGGGGTTTATCACATTTCTTTTTTCCTGAACAGTAGATAGGTAGGGTGTCTGCACCCCCTCAGCAGGGAACGGGGAGCAGAGCTGCCCGAGTGTTCTGTCCCTACGATCATAGACAATAAACCTTCTGTCGGACCTGTCCTGAATTGCACAGGTGTTATTACACACTTGAGTCCCTGGGTTCTCGGACACTAACAAGAATCACAGAAGTACTGGGGCTCAGTTTTCACTAGAATATTTTCCCAATTGTGTCATCAAATCAGTAACAGAAATAAAAAAATAGTACTTGACATACTCCACTTCTGTTTGCCTATTTATACTGTAGGGGCTTCTCTAGGGAAGACACCACTGTGCATTTAACTCTCATACAGATACTATTTCCCCTTCTTGCTTATAATAATGTTATAGTTTAATCACAGTAATTCACAACTTTTTCTCCCTAATAGGCCCATTGCAACTAATATTCTGTTAAGAAAGAAATTAGAATGCTTTTGACATAATGCTTTTGGCAGAACAGCTCGGGCTGTTTTTTCTCACCTCTGGAGGCTTTTAAGCTGTTTAATAAGTTATTTCAAAGTTTTCCTTGTTATCAACATTAGTCTGACCTGTTCAGAATTTCAGACCTTCCTTCCTTTGCTTCCGTAAGCATGCCATATAATTTCCATTCATGTAGAGTCCTATAATCACTTTCAAATACTAAGAATTCAGAGAGTTTTCAGGTAACTCCACAGCCAGCCTACTATAAATCTCATGACATCACCCTGATTTAGATGTGTAGTTTATTTAAATATTCTAGACCTATTATTTTCATTACCCTAACAGTTAACAGAAATTGCGTTGTGATGATGCTGGACACCACATAATCACCAATATTTTAAAAATTGGAAAGTAAAAGCATTAAACATTTCAGCCTCATTTATTTCACCCATTATTTCCTTATTCAGTTGCTTAGGCACTGGACCCATACTTTCACTTAGCTTTCCCTGTTTTCAAATGTGATCTCAGAGTATTTCTACAATTCTTAATATTCCTTAATTTGTCCAAACATTCTTATGTTATTATTTTATATCCATTCCTAACAATATCTTCTCCCATGTTCTTGTACAATTCTGTTTCAATTTTCAGGTCACTGAAAGGCACTGGTAAACCCACGTTTGGTATCTTGCTCTCCTTTTCAACACCAAGACCATTACTGTGCCTTTAGGATGTTCCCTTTTCAAAACTGCCTGTCTACTCTGTGTTCTTTTACTCCCAGTGAGGTGATTTCCTCAGGGAATTCTTGATATACCAACTAACAGATACTAACTTCAACTAATAACACTAACTTCATGGATCTTTTTGTTCCAAATTTCTACTGTTCTGCAGATTTTCTGTCTCTAGATATGCTACCTTGGCTTTCATAATCACTTTCATCCTGACTACTCACCTGTTCAATTGCAACTGCTCCTCAGAAGTAAGGATAAAATAGCTTTGTCCTCAGTGTTCTCCACCAAAGCAGAACCACTCACATTCTTCATGAGTACGTTGCTTAACTCTGTGACGCTGAAGTCCTTTTTGTGTATTCAGAGAGCTTGCAACTGCAATGAAGTTTCTCCATGACCAAGTCACACTGTTGAACACATTGCAAAATTTTTTGCGTACCTTTATCAACACCTGTTGGCTGTCCAAGTCCCTTTAAAAAAAAAACAAAAAAAAACCAAAAAACCAGAGATGCTCAAATTAAAATCCAAGATGTGATATAAAAACAAAGACTGAAAGTACTTCCAGTAATAAAGATTATTATTTCTCACAACGTAAGGTGAGAAAAGAAATCAGAAGTTACAACACTGACATAAGACAGCATCTGCACTTTTCTTAGTACAGTCTGTCCCTAAGCAGTCCTTTAACAACATGGAACTGTAACAGGGTCTGGGTAAACAAAAAAAAAGGTGATAATTAAGTAATTAAGCACCAGCTTGCTCTTCAGCTCGCGATGTATTCAGTGAGACTAACACATTCCCTCCTATGACATACAGGATCTCACTAGAGCTTCCAAATAGTGTTGACAGCGGAGCATTCAGGTAGCTCCATATGCAGAAAGTGAAGCCACATTAATTGTAAAGCACGACCGGGACCGAACTGCAAAGCCAACTACCTGTACCTGATGCAAACCCAGAAACAGTGAATAACTCCTTTCTTCCTTTCTTTACAATCCCCTTCAGGCAGTTCAAATAAGCCCCTCATTTTCAATCTTTGCCCCACTGGCAGTGGAAAAAAACCCACATGTACTGCTTTCACCAAAAGCAGGACACTCACACCCAGATTATGAATTCAGAGTTTACTACTTTGATGACCTCATTCTCAAGTTTTCTTCATTTAATCCACTCCTGAGAGAATGTTCTGAGACTGACTGTGTAATTTACACCCAAGCAAAGCATAAACGATAAAATGCTAGCACTGTTTCACACAAGGAGATAATTACAATCTAACGCTGTTTTGCATCCACTGTGAATAGGTGTAAATAACTGAAGAAGATATGAGCTTATGGGAAATACAGTTTTGTTTTTTTTTTCCATGAATCCTTAGTCTTTCTAGTGTTGAGAGGTTAATCAGACTGCATATCAGCATGTCAAAAAAAAAAAAAATCTACTGTAAAAATGTAAAGGAAGATTTTTGTATTAGTTACTATCACCCTTGTATATTTATCTATAGGAATTTTATTTATTTCATTAATAATGTTCAAAGAAGAATGAAGATAGTAACACCTCTCAACTAAACCCTGGTGTTTTCACTTTTTTCAATTTTTTTACCTGATGACTCATCCATTCTATACCACAAAAAGATGTTAAGATTTTCCTGTCCATTTCTTTGCACCATCAAGGCACAGAAAGTTGCTTAAGTTTATTGTTTTGAACAGGGCTAGTTAAGCTTTTGTTAGCACTCTTTACCGTACTGCTGATCCACCTTCTTCAAAGAACTCTGAAAAAGCAGCCAGTGGTCCTTCTGGCACTTGTAGGGAGGTGCTTTTTGTGGGTTTGTCTACCGAAGCACTTTATTTGGATCGCGACCAATCTATTTTAGTCTTTTGGGAAGGATACATTTGCAAAGCCTGTCTTATTTCCACACAGCTCAGTTACTACCAGAAAGTACCATGCTGTACAAGATTGCCACGCATTTAGGGGAGCTTCAGATTGCCTGGTCTATGCACCCCATTGCCAGCACAGGCAGGAGTGAAGGTCCTGACACACCTTCAGCTCCAGGGTGCCATTGGGCAATTAAATGAAGTGCCATCAGTTAAAAGAATATGGTTACTCCCGTCAGCATGCAACAACAGGATGAAAATTAAGTACACAGAATACTAAGAGAACTAAGCTGTTCCACAACCGAAAACACAAGGCTGATAACCTCTGCAGTTCAACCAAGTGGTTCCCACAAAGCCTAACCCAGCTCACCTGCCTCGGCAAGTCCCACCGCAGAGCAGCTGAGCAGGAGTATTAATTTCTGAGTTGAGTTAGTGAGACAGCAACTGAGGGGAAAAGGCAGATTCAGAAGAATGAAGCAAATTCCCTGGTATGGTTTTGCTTTATGGAGGCAGGACCTGGTCATGACAAAAAAAAAAAAATCAGAGAATAATCTAGTTTGGAAAGGATTTCTGGATGTCCCCCATTTCTGGATGTCCTTCAGTTCAGCTACCTGTTCAAAGCACCACCATTTCAACCTGAAGTGGATGGGGATATCAACTGCAGCCCCATGCTGTAACTTTTCTCCAGGTTCCCAGTGAAAATCTGGCACCATGTCACCATCTCCATGAAAGCACGTTAAGGAACAGTTCACCTTTTCCCCATTTTATAGTGTCCAAACGTGTGGTAGTAGTTCTAGCTGGCATACTTGAATAGTATCTATCACATCACCTACTGTCCAGAGGTCTTCAGCGGTGTCTTTAACTAGGGCTGGACACGCACTTCATCTATCATAGGACTGGTCCAAGCAGCTTTTCATAATGGTATTTCCTGAGCAATTACTGTCTTTTGAGACTGGGAACCTCAAAAACAATTGCCAAAAAGTCTTAGAGAAAGCAGCTTTTTCTGCACACATTTTTCATATTAAGCGATTTATTAAAACAGCTGGGGCAAGCGGGGAGAAAGTATAAGCACAGGCAAGGGCAGTTAGGCATATTGTTTTATTCCGTGTAAACACAGGAGGGGTTTTTTGAGGCATTTACTCAGCTGTAATTATTCTGATTTTGTATTGAGAAAGCATGTGTAGGAAATTTTTTTTTCAATCAAATGATCAAGAAAGATAATCCAAAGTGCTCTCCATCCAATGCTGCAATTAATTCTCTTAAGCTTGAGCTTTATTCTTGTTAAAAGCACTGTGAAATTCTGTGAACTATACCTCGCCCTGCTGCAGGTATTATTTTGTATATCACCACTGGAGCATAATAAAGCACTGGTTCAGTTACATGTAATGCTGAGAATGATATTAAGCACAGCTAACGCTTTCTTTGCATTTAAATCAATTGTATTGACCAAGATGCTGTTTTTCAGTAGGCAGTACACCTACAAAAAGCTGTTGTGATTACTAAGTTATGAAATAAAGAATGATACTACACGACAGACCAGCATTTGGCACCTACTTTTAAAAACACATGCAGTAAAAGTCAAAATATGCCTAAGGCAAAATTTCACCACAATGTTTATTAATTAGAAAAGCAAGATCTGATATATGATTTGGGTATACACACCATGTGTCTTTCAATATGCCATGCAGACAGAACATTTTATAACCAGCTTGCCTTTCATAAAGTAAAAGTTTAATAAGATAATGCACATGTCACTGTGTACATTATTAGAGAATGATAATTGCACGTAATGAAACTGATCAACTTTTATGACACTATTAACACCATGAGATGTGCATGCAGACAGACATGTATGCAGACATGTTCTTTCTAGGAGGTCAATTTATGTTTTCAGATTCTGAACATACAGCTGAACACTAAACTCCTTTTCAAACATTAAATTTCATTTGGAACAAGTAGACCACTTCGTTTTAAATTGTTGACCTTAAATAGCTGATCATTAAAGTGTCAGCCATTTGTCTGAAAATACTAAAATGGATTTTGGATGGCTTCCAGAATCTCAAAGAATTATGTGTCAATGTAAAATGGATTATATATTTTTTTCAATGATGAGCCCAGCCCATCAATTTCATTATTTCTCTTCTTGCTGTGTACCCAAGAAATACATTATGCTTTGGAAACCTAAAGGTCAGCTTTAGGTGGTGCCAATTACACAGATAACTCAGAGCGCTGCACCTTCCCATTTGTTCTGTTATTTCTGCTGGCAATGTTAAAAATGAGTAACACTTACTGCTCTGTCCAGTATTGAGTTTCTGATTCACTCTGACAGGATACCATTAGCAGTTATTCAGACTTTAGCTGGATACTAAATTTCATTATATTATCTTTTAAGGTAATATTGAATCATACTGAGCAATTTCATTGGAGTACTGCATGCAACTCAATTCCCTCTCATGTGAACGAAGTCAACAGTGTGCAAGAAGCCTCAACAAGACAAAGCTCTTGTTCTGAAGTAAGAACATCTAAACAGGAAAAATTGGTTTAAAAATAATAATTAACAGCTGCCCACGTTATTTAAGCAACTATGAGAATCTACACTAAGACTTTGTTTTGTTGACTTTGTGGGGGAGTGAGGGTTCAAGCTTTCTTGAGCAGCATCTCCAATCAAAAACATTCAATAATCAGAAAATTTTGGTCATGTAATCAATGATGCAAAAGCATCCTGCCAGACACAGTACTGTCGTGTCATACACACCGCAAGTGTAAATTAATTGTTACAATATCCTAAGTGTTGTATCACATCATAAAGGAACTATTCCACAGAGCAAAATTACAAAGCAAGAAGCTGCACTGTCAGAAGGATTACCAGTTATATGAGAAAAAAGGTGGTGGACTTTTGGAAAACAGAATAAAAATAGGAGAATGGTCTGTTTAACTTTTGGCATTCTCCTACAGTTAGGTTGTAAAAATAGGAACATATTTAAATATGTAGGTAGGTATTTACAGTTTAATGACTTTCAAAAGGCCCAATCTGCCTCTAAGTACTGATATTAAAAAAAAAACAAACCCAAAAAAACCCCCCAAAAAACCCAAAAACCACCTTAAAATTACTATAGTTTAGAAGTAAGATTTAGGATCAAAAACCAGCCAGGCAAGTGCAAGTGCTTTAGGCACTGAGGTGCACAATATAGAAGGGAAGACTTAGAAACTTTTCTCACTTCTAATCCCCTCTAATACCCAAAATAATTTTCTTGACAGCTTGTTGTAAATTCGGAAAAGAATGCTTTCACGTTACCTGAAATTGCTTTTACTTACCAGTTGTAAAAAAATACTTTTTACAGAAATTAACACAAATTAGATATCTGTATGGGATACTCCTGACCTCCACACCACATAAAAGATCATTTTTGAAAAGTAACTAAACCTATTAATACAAACAATAACAAATCATATCATGCCCAGGTGCAGTCCTGAATGCATTACGCCAAAGCAATTGCTTTCCTTAAGTTTTAAAGAAAGGAAACAAACATCCCTTCTTCAGAAATGGGTTTAATGAAAGAACTGGTACAACCCACAAATCTTTTTAGCCTTCATAAAAAGCAAGTGATGGTCTGTTTCCATCAGCATTCTTTTTGTAATACATATTAAACTGGGGGCAGATGTACTAATTTATACGCATGCATAAATGTTTCCATCCCCCAAATATACAGAGACTGTTGATGCACCTGTTGACACTAAAAATACAACTCCAGCAATGCATTACCAGGTTATGAGCTATTAAAGTTTGTAAGAATTGAAAACTCTAGCCTACTACCTGACTATTTTTCAGCTCTTTTAATTCTAATAAAGCTACAAAGGTAGGTTTAGAGTTAACCGTTTAATCTCCCAACTTCTGTCCCAACAGCTAGACACCAACATAATTTTGACATCCAAACAAGAGTAATTTCAAAGTAGAGTTAGCAACAACCAAGTGTTTCTGAAGCTTCTTAACAAATTTACTTCTATAACTATGTCTACTTCACTACACAGGTTATCAGGAATGATTTGTGAACAGTTCGCAAGACACTTCTGTAAAGAACGGTTAACTTTACAGCCTCGTGATTAGAGGGGATGTGTGAACGCAGAAACGTCAGTTTGAGGCCCAAAAGCTTCCAGTCATATTGATGAAATTAAAATAATTTTGCAAGAAGTGCTTACTTATGCTGCCACTCGGCAGAAAAACAGAACAAGTGATGTGCAGTGAGAAAGTACATATTTCATGAGCACTGTTACGTGTGCACCTGTACTGCCCACACATGCGGAGTGCTTTTCATTATATTGATTTTTTTTTTCCATGAGCTACAATTCAGCTTGTAAAAAGTGCATGAGATGCTATTAACTCAGCAGGAAGTATGCAACCAACACATGAGCTTTTATGTTTTAAGTAATAACTGCATTACACAAAGCCACAGCAAAATATTAATTCACTGACACCACCTTCTTACATTCTTACGAGCAAATGCAGACTCACTCTGAACTTGCTATATATTATTATGAAACACTGACCTTTCAAGATCCAACAAGATCTGGAAGAAGGATCTCTACCTCTTGCTGTAACAAAAGGCAAGATGGCCTGGGGTTTTAATTCAGCAAAGCAAAATTTTGCCAGAATCCTCATGGAAGCACAATAAAATCGTGTTTGTCCTCGCCCAACTTCTTTGGCTAAGAAAGAAGCAATGCAAATGCCTTCCTTAATTTAGAAAAATATATTTTATTACATGGCATGAAGACTCCTTGAAGCCTCAAGATTTTTTTAAGAAGTGGTTTCATTTCTAGCTTGCTATCAAATCAGGATAATTTTTGAGTATGAAAATATGAAATTACTGTAAAACGAGCACCAGTGACATCTGTAACCTCTCACTCCATCTCCCCAATCTGGAGAGCATTTTTCCTCAACACTCCTGCAAACAAGTGTGCACATATGCCTTGATCTTTCTTATACTTAAATCTTTTTCTCTTTACCTATATTTATATTTGCTACTTCAAAGCCTTTTAAGTGGCACCAAAGGAGGGGACCGGGGTGGAAGACCTTTCCTGGAGGGCCTCCCAACAGTCTATGCCATAAAAAAGATTATTTTAGATACACTGATAAGATTAGAAATAGACAGGGATTTGTCCAAAGATATTAATTTGACATGTACAGCCTTCCAGAAAACAGGTATGTAAGACTTCATACATTTAATCATTTTCTGATCTTTTAATCCATAATCATGCTAACAGTCCTACTACAGAAAATGGGATCAGGCTGCTTAGGTGGGTAAAAACAAACACAAAAACAAATTAAGAAATGGTTTACTTCTTTGTATGAGGATTACTCATATAAGAAATGAGTTCCACAATTATAATCATAGCTAGTAATGTTCATGGTGTGCTTGACAATGTCTATGATCCAGCCTTGGACAACTGGATGAGCTGAGGATTTCAATAATCTTGTAATAAGAATCTATACAGAAAAGATTAGAAGGTGGTTCAGCTTTGTTCAGAGACAAGCTATAGTCCACTACCCAGCATCGATCTGAAGAACAAAAACAAAAAAAAAAACCAAAACAAAACAAAAAAAAAAATCATAATACCATAAAGCAACTTCATCTCTTTCTCTTGCCAGACTGGCATTAACATAGCTATCTCTGTAATGCTGTGGAATAATTGTGGAATTAAAGGTTAATTTTCTCTTTCCCTTTACTTTTCCAACTGATCGGGATAGCACTAGTCCATGCAATTTCACATTTTAAATGTGCTATTAGCAATAAAATAAAAATTTCCAAATTCCTAAATATTAAAGCAGGTTGCCTTTGTTCAGCTTTCTCATTGTATTTCCAGGAAGTTATTCTTCTTCTTTGTTTAGCAAATGTTTCTAAAAAATGTTTTGTCAAGTACTTTTGTGTCTGACAAACAAACATACCACCAGAGGCAAGTTACCCCGAAAACAGCAGTTTTATTTGGATAAGCTCCTTTATATATGTCTATATACAAGTTTTCTCTTATTACTGAAAAAATAGTAAGAACGTCAAGTTAGCTACAGATAGACATGATGGTTGTTTTTTTTTTCTTCCTGGTGCTACTGCTCTTTAGCAAAAGTTTTGCATTTTGACATTATAAACTAGTGCCTAAAAGCTTCCTCCTTTAGCCACTATTAAACTAAGTGCTGAATAGATCAATAAATATATAATAAATATTAAATCTTGAGTACTCATCTTCAAAATTCTTTGCAAAAACTTGAATTCTTATAATTTCCTTTTCTCACATGAACACAAATTGTAATATAAAAATTGAATTATGGGCAGTACAGAACTTGGTATAAGTATGCTACGCATGCAACAATTTATTCTTTGCATCCTTAGGTCTTTGAGCAGAAATGGACAAATCTAGTTTTGCTCAATCACAATTATTTCACATATGTGCACGGGTGGGAGAAGGGTATATGGTGTAACTTAGTCTCACTATATTCTGGCCTGTAAGGTTCATGGTCTCCATATTGGTTCCTGCTGTCCAATGTTCCTATTTTCCTTTCCATGCCTTAACGACCTGCTTTGGCATTAGCAGTATTCCAAGGCCATTAAAACTATCAACAACTCTGAAAACGACAAAGGAAATTAGATAGCAATAGTCTGTTTTCAAATAATCTGATCTTGGATGCCAAAGAATTGGCTGACACACTTAGAGTCAGTAGTGCTTTGAGAGCGTACAGCATGTGCATGCGCTATTAAACGACTTGGTAAGGTCAAAGACAGTCCTCACCTCTAAGAAGTGAGATTAAATCTCTTTCCTGATGAAAATACTGACCAGAAGGTAAAACGGGGTCTGAAAATCCACCAGAAGATTATCAATTGATCAAAATGGATCAACTTGCTTAGGGATTGTTGAGACCCCTCAATAGTTTTAGTCACTTCTTTTTAAAAGTAGAGAAGTGTAAGTCCTACCTTTTAAGTAATAACATAAAACACTTTAGGGAACTTCTCCAAGACATGACTGAGAACAAGAGCGAGCTCTTGCATCCTACGTGAACAGTTCAGTTTCCCAGCTACCTTACTACCAGATCAGGGTAAATCTGTCTCCCTTGCTAAATCTTTTCTACTTTGCATGATAGAATATTAAGCCAAAGAATGAGTACACCACCCTATCTCAGTGCAAAGACAGTGGTAAAACAGGATTATGAAGGCCAGAGGAAACTTACTAGAAAAAAGGATTTGTTTGAAATCCTGCAGATTTAGACAAGTACTCAAAAAAAAAAAAAAGGTTTTGGCATAGTAGACCATCAACTGCTCCACAGCAGGGAGTTTAGGATTAAGTACCAAGCACCATCAACTTTTACTCTTACAAGACTCCATGCTTTTTTTTTTTTTTTTTGCTTAGGACAATCTCTTTAAAAAAAAGAGTGTCCGTTTGTTGGCTTCATAAGCTTTAGCAACTTTTGGTGGCATGTCAAATTTGGAATCCCTGGAATCCCACCACTCATGGTAAAAACTACTAAGTTTTTAGATTACAATGTAAATAGTAGCTTTACTAATTTTTTTTTTTTTTTTGGTCTGTATGTTTCCATGACCTATTAAGTCCAATACGCATGGTTCTGTCTAAAACTGTTACTTTCTTCTGATAGTTTATTTACAAAAGTCTCATAAAACAACTGCACATTCTGTGCACCAGTCTAGAATAAATAAAATAAAAAAAAAAGTCAGTAAGATTTAATATAGGTAAATTCCGCGTTAAAAGGAGGGCAAGGAAGCCGCCCCTGCACGCTCTTCCCGCCCGGCCTCGCGCCCGCAGCCCGCCCGCCGTTCCCCGCGGCGGGAAGCCCGCCGGGAGGGGACAGGCGGCTCTGCCCCAACAGAACTCGCCTCTGGCGACATTAAACGGGTCCAAAGTGAGGAGGCGAAAAAAAAATTTAAAAAAAAAAAATAAATAAATTAAAAACCCACCACCTTTTCCCCGCGCGCGCTCGGTGGCACAAAGAAGGTAGGACCCCGGTGTGGGGATGAGGCTTCTTCTACCTGCACGCCCGGACATGGCGACCTTTCCGCCTCCTCCGACGCGCCCTGGAGCGCTCACCGACATCGTCCGGCGCCAACGGCACCGGGGCGCCAACGCGGCGTCCGCCCCCCCGCCCCAACCCCGTACCCCGGCGACTGCACTAACGGAGCGGGGGGGAAGAGGTGGGGCAGGCGGGCCGGCACCCGTCACGGCTTCCCGGGGCCGCAGCCCAGGCGAGACGAAGCCCCTTTACCGGCTGAGGGAAAAGGGAAGCGGCGTGGCTATCGCAGCCGCTTCAGGCTTGTCGCTGCCGCCCTTCGCAAAGTTAAAGGGGGGACCCCCCACCCCTCTTTCTCTGGGCCTGCCTCGGGACCGGCCCGCCGGGAGAAGGTCCCAGCCTCAGCCGGCCCCCACCCTGATCCGCCCGGAGAGAAAGCTGTGTCCCGCTGGGGCTACACTAAAAAACGACAGACACCCCAGCGAACAGGTGCCAAGTGCCCTTGTGTTTGACTATGAACTTTCAAAGGGAAGGAAAGCGAGATGTCTGGTTTCTCACTCCCGGCAAACGGTTCTCTTTTTTTTTCTTTTTTCTTTTTTTTTCTTTCCAGTGGCTTGCCTGCTCAGTACAGTGACTGCCTGATCCACACTAAGGATGCATAGCTGCTTATGGCCAAGAAGCACTTAAGAAACGCTGTGTGAGTGTCTTTTCACCAGAGATGGGAAGAGAAAGAAAAAACAAAAGGTCTGTAGCATCAGCCATAGAGTAATGGTGCAAAAATTTTAGCCCTTATATGTTGTTTTGGGTATTTTCTGTTCCTGTAAGAGAGGTAACTTCTGTGTGTCATCTCACTTGACAGTTATGGGAATTTATTAATCACAAGCCAAATAACCCATTTAATTTTCCCTTCTTTGGTTACCAAATCCACAGCCAGACAAGAGACAGCAGTATGTTTCTCTGGCCAGGTTTACTGGCGATCAGTTTCCGCTGTTACTGTAGTTTGCCTGGTTGTAATGCTCAGCAGGGAGCATGTGTTCCTACATGCTTTCTGAAATATTAATACAGAAAATTGTACTGAGGTTTCTGATAGCAGCAGATTGGCTTCTCTGTGGTTTTCTGATTAGAGGTGTATTGGTGATTCCGAGAAGCCAGTGGCGCCGAAATGGGTTAAACCTAATAAGGTTTTGAAAGCTGATAGCATTATTTAAGAGGGCTCAGAGTCACAAAGCTACAGACCTGGCTGACCCCAGCAAATTACAGTGTTTGTTAATGTTCTGTTATAGACATCTTCTAGTCAACCAAAAGCAGATATATTAAGTGAAAAATTGACTTGTGGTTCACAAAGATAGGCTAGCCTTTCTGCTTTGTTTTTGACAGTTGGTCGGCTTAGATGGAAAGGAGGGGGCATCGTGGCTTCTGTTTTTACCAGGACTCTTGGGAATGCAGCCTTCAAAAACATTAACTTCGTCTTCCAACTAAAGAAACATAATTGCCTTAAAATCTTTATCATCACAATCTTACACAATATGTGCCTCTTGGGAAATCTAAAAACAATTTAAGGAATGGAAGGCATGGGAAAAATCCTTTTACTTTAAGCATGATGATTATAATCATATAAGCTTTAGAATCAGCGCAAGTGGAATATAAAGAAAGAGTGATTAAAATAGCACTAAAATTTATATTGTGCTTTCAGAATCAATGTTAATTAAATGAAGTGGTGGCCAACTCACGGTGTTTGAAACTCGATCTCCTTACTAAATGTTTAATGACAATAAGTTGGCTTAGGAACATTTCTTGTAGTCTTTCGAGGAGGGTTTTACTGAAATTCTGTTTTCAACCAGGACAAGCTGACAGCTTTAAGAATCCAGTAAATGGACAGGGAAAAGGGATTTTCATCGTTACTAAGTCTAAATTAATGCAAACAATGAGCAGAGGTAACAGTCTCATGACTCCTCTTGTAATCTTGTTATGCTCTGAAGAAGGCATCTGAATTCCCTGCCTCCCCTATTCAGTAATGAAAACGCTTTCCTAGGTGTAAGCCAACGTGAACTGGAACAGCAGTCAGCAGATGAAAAGAGTGGGCAAAACAGGAATAAAGGTGCAAGATGTCAATGGTGCAGACCTCGGGTTATGTGTTAGCTGACGTTCTGAGGCAGAAATTATAAGGCCCCTTCTACTCAAAGGCTATAGCATCAGCTGTACCATTTATTCACCAAGAGTGTTTGCTGAAGCTCAAGTTGTACCTTTTATTTCAAAACAATCGTCTGAGTCCAGGCAAGGCTGAACGCTCCATTTTGGTAGCTTTTCAGGCCCAAGAACCTTGCAGTCCCAATAGGACCGTCTGAGGAAGCTAATCCCTCGCAGCAGAGGCAATATTGTCAGGGAAAAAAGCGGGTACTGGCCAAAGTCACAGGGGTTTTCCACGCATGCTGCTTCTGCCCTCCCTCCCTACTGCTGCACGAATTGACTGGACGGTCTCCATCTTAAAGGGAAACTAGAGTTCACGGGAAGGTGGGGAGTTTCAACACTGTCTTGGGAAATGTGGGGAGCCAGGGGCCGCCAGGTACTGCCTGGATCACTAATGACTTTAAAATGTGCGCTGTTGCTGTGCGACATGATAATGTCCCAATATGTCTTCCCTCAATATGTTGCTCGAGAGGCAGTTGATTCAGATGTAAAATTCCCTTCATTAAACAACCTTCTGACATGCCCCTTTGAGGAAGTGAGAATTTAAGTACACTAAGCAATGTGAGTAGCCTGTGATGATCAGAGACAGAATTTGAGTGTAAACTAGGAGTTAAATCTGGGAGTTTCCAACTGTCAGTGCTGTCTGTGCAGAGAGCCCACCTGCATTAAGAAAATGAAAAATACTCTGTCAGGTCTGGTGAGATTGGTGAGATTTTTACACCCATTTGCTTTAAAGTTTAAGCACTTGCCTGAATTCACTGCATTCATCTTCTATGCCAGTGACTACAGTGTCACTGCTGTCAGTGTCTGCCTGAGGGCCCAATTCCTTCAACAATCAAAATATTTTTTCTCTGACAGTGCTTCTGGGGACATCATAAAGATGCCACAATTAGCTTTCAGCTTAGCTCTTGAAGTGGCTTCTCATTCTTATTCCAAGCCTAACCATTCTATGATTCCAAGGTAAATTTTAGGAGAGAACCTTGGCCTATTGCATGCAGTGTAAATACTCTCATAGACGTCGAAGAGAGACCTGGAAAGTCAATTCTCCTTAATTTTGTTACTACTCTGTATAAAAGTTAAAAAACAAACAAAGAAAAGTCTCTAAATAATCCATCGTTTATCTCATCAATATGTGGGAAGGGATCTGCCTCTGTGTTTTCCATTATCTGTGTTTAGAAAGCCCTCTAATTACGAAAGCTAAGATATAAGTGTCAAGAACACATTATTTTCAGAAAAAATAAAGGCAGTCAAAAAAAGCCCATGCTACAAGTGAAAGCTGAGCACTGCCAATTTGGCATTGCATAAAGATTTACAGAAAAAAAAATAACCAATTACATAGCAAACCTTGGAATCAAACTACTGTTATTAAATCAACCTAATTTTCATATAATGATAAGTTTCAGTAGCAGGTCCACTTCTGAGAATGTAAAAACAGCAGGATAATGCCACAATAAAAGATGAGATACATGTGTTGACACACTATTCGGTGACTGACTTGTCACTCCTCCAGGTTGCAAATTGTTGACTGAGCAGTGAGAGTAAAAAACTAATTGCCTTTGTCTTCTTGAAGCCTTAACTCTGCGAAGTATTCTTCCTCCATTTCTTTAAATGTTTTCCTCTCTTCTCGTACTACTGACAGATAAAATTACGACTGCCCTGTTGGTGATGGCAGCTAAGAATTCAGTACCACTTGGAGACAACGCAATACATTTCAGCGACTATCAAATGAAATATAAAAGCTTAAATCAAATTAAAGAGAGGTTATGTAGTTAAAGCTGTAAAAGCTTATTTTGTGTGAAATAAATTTAGAGGTTTATATATAAACCAGTTGGTTTTATCTATTCCTGCCTAAAAATATGCGCCGTCAGTGTATGAGTATAGATTTCTACTCCCAATTCATAACCACATGGGACTCTACAGATCTGGTACTCTGAGCTAGAATAATGGCAGCTCCAGGGACGACGACGACGACAACAACAACAACAGCAACAGCAACAGCAACAACATGGCTAGGTTGTTTTCCAGGAACTTTAAGGGACTATGATAAGACAAGTCCTGTGCCATTCCTCTTTAAGGCTTAGTATAGGATTACATCAGGATTTTTTCTCTTTTTATCTTCATAAAAAAAATCACAGCCTAACAGGGAAATCATGAATCAGTGATACCTAGAAAGTTAACGCTTCAAGAAGAGTGTAACCTGTGGTGTAATCCTGAATTCCAGAATGCCTGAATGCCGCCTATATAATCTGCACAAATTAGATGGTGCCGCTTTCAGATGTAACTCCTGCCTCATGATGAAGTTTTTCCTTTCCTCATGTATTTCTACTTGAAGTAGCCAGTAAGTGGATAGGTGAGGTATCATCCAGACAAGGAGTAGGTATCAAGACAGATCTTACTGGTTACACAGCAAAGGTAACGCTGGTAATCTTTGCCTGACAAGTCTTGAATTTTTTTAAGTAAAATGGAGTAACTTCAGCAAAAGTAAAGGCAGGATGCTTGCCTCTTGCTATAGCTTGGCATAATTAGGATTCTCTGGACAGATGGGATAAACAGGATTAAGAGATCTCAGGCAGAGGAATGATGTGAATCCAGCTCTTGTATTTGGAGACAGTTTCAGCATTTAAGATTCTGTATGAAGAGCACCTCCACTCAGTGATGAGTTAAGAGGAGGACAGCTGTATAGCTGTTGTAGTTATGCTCCAAGAACTTGTGGTAAACTGAGATCTTCAGATCAACTAATTTATTTATGCTAAAAAATATAATATTGCAAGGTCTGACAGCCATCTTGAAGAGTTTCCAGGAAGCAGAATCTTGCAGCTACCTGCACACATCCCCCCAGTGGCTGAATATGTCTGTTTTAAAATATGAGTTTAAAGCACTTTCTCATAGCTTTTGAAGTTGCCTATCTGCCGTGGAAAAAAAGGGAAAAATTAGATTAGGAACTGAAGATTTCCTTAGGCATCTTTCTAAGAGAATAGACACATCTAGTTTAAGGTGAACAGATAATGTATTTTATTTTCATGGGCAAAAGAAGAGAAAGAAAATAGATTTATTGAGTGAAGTTTACCATTTTCTTCACAAACATAAAGATAGGAATGAATATAAATTAATATACTGACATTTCTTTGCTTTTTAAGAAGTGCAAAGTTTTCATAAAGCTTAGAAATTATTAGAAAATATTTAGCAAAACTTTTTTTTATCATTTCTTTCCTCTTCATCCTTTTGTGGCTGAACTTTACAAAGAGCACGGCTGTTTCTTCTACTGCAATAGGGGCTCCTATGATTAGTTTAGCCAAAGAAAAAAAGAAATGGAAATGCATACAGTTCAATACAAAGCATATGACTTGCACATGCAGCAGATGCTCCCTAAATGGGCTGCAAAGGAAAGTAGACTGTGACTCTTAATCTGTAAGTATAAACAGCTTTGGAAAGGTTCACTAAAGGGTATGCGTGTATTGCAAATGACAGTATGGATCAAAATAATGGGATCTTTCCTGTTCCGACAAGGAGCTGCAATGAACTGATTGGAATTCACTTTGAGGTCACCACTGGTCTCAGCTGTCTTCCCTGATATGCATATTATTCCATAACCACTGTGATGCTAGTGACAATATCCCATCAGTATTGCAAAATTCCCACTGCCGTCTCTGCTTGATGTCTGAATGTGTGTGCATTCATTGACAGGGAAAAAAAAAATTAAAGCATACTAGATTTATATAGCACCCTTTAACCTAAAGGATTTCAATACATTTCAGAAACTACATGCCTTTAGCAAACTTAAAATATAAATCACCACTGGGATGGCTGGTAACAGCTCAGGAGCCTACAAAACACTAGCCAACAGCTTGCTTGGTCGTATATGGGGATGGTAGTAGCAGTTTATTTAGATGAAATATTTTTTGCAAATTTTTTACTGCACTTCTGCAAAAAGTGAAGTAAAAGTTTTCCTATCCATGCTAAAGAAACAAGTTTATTATTTCTTCCCGTAAGAACGCCAAGTTATTTATATGGCACTCAATTAATTTAGCTTTGAAGGATGAAAGCGACAGTCAAGTTTGTCTGAATGCGGATTCAGAGTTCCAGAAAGTCTGGAGATAAGATACAGTGTTCAGTTGTATGGATGCAATTCTACTGTATTAAATTAACTTCTCTCAATATTCATACTAATGTAAGAACAATATCAGTATCATTCTTAAAATCTCATCAATCCCAGTTCTTTTAAGCTAGCTGTTTAGTTCTCTGATGACTCTTGTTCCTGCTCTTTTTATTGTCACCTACAAAGATGTCAGCATCTTCAGTTCTGTGGAGTAGTACCAAAATTGTAAATGACCTGGTTAAGGGTGCTATCTTCTAATTTAAAAAGCAGCTGTATAGAATAGAAGTGTCCAATATTTATCAAATCTTAAGTTAGCATTATACTACTGATATTGTTACTACAGATATTAAGTGAATGCTAAATAGTGAGATCTGTGAGTTAAAAGGTCAGAAATTCAAAATTAACACTAGAATAGCACTTTAAAATAGCCATCAAGTACTGGAGAAAAAGAAAAGAAAATAAAAGTAGTACCCTGGATCAAAAGGCTATATTTAAGTATCCTTTAGATATTGCTAGGAATTATTCATTAGAATTAAGGTCACACTTAACTGTTTTGCTACATTAGACTCAAATCTTCTGGTGTTTTAAGTGTGTCTTTGCCTATCCCTCAGCTAAAGCCAGAAAATAACCCTATTTCTTTATAAAGAGCATTTTAAGCAATCTTTACTTAAATCTATTTAGGCACAATAACGCACTGCTTTAAAAGCATATCTTTGTACTTCTTTTGCGGAATTACCTGGTTAGCAATGAATTTCACTTTTTTTTTTTTAAAAAAAAAAAAAAACAACAAACAAAACCCCTCACCATAGAATTGTATGTTACAAGTGAAAAAAATGTAAATACTTAAAGACATAAAAAAGATTAGTCATCCTCTACTGATCTGCAAAATGTATGGTTTGAAATACTCACTTTAGAACCCAGCACTGCGCTTCTCCTCTGCTGCAAACCAAAGCTGGCGTTATAACCAGACACGGTCCAATGAATTAGCTTTAATGTTTTTGATTTGCTAAGTCCAGATTACCAAACCTGGTATAGTAAAATTTGTATGGAGGCTTGACCAGAAGCTGGTTAAACCACTGACAAACATGAAAAAAATCTGCAGAGAGCACAGATTTGCCCCAAATACTATACTCATAGAAACTGCAGATGATAAAGACAAATACTTCCAGCAGATGGTAAAATGAGGGACAATGGCCACAGATTTTGGCTTGGAAAGTTTAAGCTGGATATTAGGAAAACCTTTTTTACTAGGAGAGTTATACAGCCCCCCCAAAAAAAAGCTGTAGAGACCACATTACCCCAAATATTTGTGGGCTTCCTGTCCCTGGAGTTTTCCAAGATTGAGCTAGATGAAGCTACAGTTGTCCCTTCCTACACCTCTATCCTTCTCTGAAATCTACATAGGACTGAACATCCTAAGATTTCTGCTTCAGTGGACCACATCCTTCCTGTGATCCTGACACACGTGGCTCCGCTTATCAAATGGCCAACCCTTTCTGATGGCCAGGAACTGGTCCCCCCAGTTTATTCCTCAGATGACTGGTTCCAGCAGAGGACAGAGAAGAGGAGGAGGAGAAGAAAGTCAAGCTACTGTTGTGGTGAGTGGAGGTCTAAAAGGTACAGCATTCATTTCTCTGTGCCTCCTTGCCAAGAGTTATTTCATAGAGCTGAAGCCAAGCAGCCTGCTTTCTCCTCTGGATGATGGCAGGAAAACATCAAGAAGCACTAGGAGATCTAGTCACTTTCAAAATCAACATTAGCAGTTTCCCAGCAGGTGATTCAGTGCATTCTCCTGAGGAACATTTGCATTCTACTTGTAGGTAACAGAAGTTTTCACAAAAGCAAGATTAACTTTTTGTAAAAGTTCAGATAAACAAAAGCACTATTGACAAGCAGCTACGAATAGGTAATAGTGACTGCACAGTACAGTGGGCTCTTTGATAATTAATATACTATGTTTTCTTTTCTCCATGATACACTTTGAAAGCAAATAAAAAGTGATAACTTTAGTATTTTTAGTGGGCTGCATTGTTAGAAATGACTGAGAGTCACTGATAAGTGAGACTATGAAGTTATGGAGCAGTTGTATGCTAATGCATATGGCACAATGTAATAGCTAAATCACCAGCTTCCTAACGAGTCAAGAACTCTGAAGTGAGGGTCAGACTCTGATTAGATAGAACAGGCATAGCAAGAACAACCTTAATCCTTAAACTTTGTCTCGGCAGTGTTGCCCAGCACTAAGTCTCTGGCCTGCCTTCTTATAGGAGATTAATTCTAAAGAAAAGAAATTTCTCCTTTCTTGTTGCCAAGAAAACTGAAAATAATTTTGCAAAATCAGTATTAAGGATTAAGGAAATGAAAAGGAGCAGAATTGATTTGTTCACTAGTTATCAGAAAGAAAAAAAAGTTTATCTTGCCCAGTTTATGTTAAGATAGTAAGAGCCTGCCAAAACCTTCAGATGAAATACAGAAATCCTGGATATACAATTCTGTGATATACATTATAAATTTGCCCACAGTATTAATTTTGTGGCCAGCTGTTCACATCTCTGCATTTTACATCTCCCAACTTGTGTCAGTTCACAGAATAACTTTTTCTTTGAAAGTGCTGGATTGCAAACGCTATTTAAATAGTGTTGTAGATTTAAGCTCAGTAGTTTATATGAAAAGTCTGAGTCTCACAGCCACAACAAAGCAGAGGAATATTTTAGCCCTTTACAGATAGCAGTAAGCCATTTTACTAAAATCAATACTAGAGGATACAGTACCAGGTTTTTGGTTTTATATCTCTTCCCTCCCCCATTCCCTTGAGAGTACTATACTGAGTAGTCTACTATCTTGCTGGAGTACAATACTGTTTAATAGTAAGTAATATGTCAAAGTGATGTTTTCAGGCACAGTAGTGCTGGGATTTTATATCAGACCACAGGTTTCAGAATAATCAATGTATATTTATAATGACTTAATTACAGTGATGAGGTATATCTCTCCTGCCATGAGGAAAACTGAAAGGAAGAATATAGTTTCAATTATATATAGCATAACCCAGCTTTGCAGTTTTGCAAAGTTTGCTATTAGCAAGCCCCATTTTACCTCAGTGAAAATAGCTTTTTCAATAAGAGACTCTGGAGACAGGCAATGCATTACAACAGGCTTAGGAACTGAACTTGTTGAAGGAATAATCTCACCTGAAGCAATGATAAAGGCTTTAACTAACTGCAGTGTGGTTGAAACACTCAGTCAGAGTATCAGAAAAACCTAGTTCAAATCTTTCCAGTGCGCTGTAACAACTTGAACCTTATGCTTTGCTTTCAAGTTATGGCAGACCTAAAAAAAAGTGATAGCAAAGTTCTAGTCTTAGACTGTAATATTGATACCCCTTCTGAAATTCTTTAGGGATGCTCTCTGAAGTTGAAAAACAGTCACACTTGAAAAATAGCCTTGTTTCTTTTCTTAATTTGTTAACAACGCACCATAACAAGAGAGACAGTAAAGTTCAATGAATTTCTATTTACTCAGGTGATTGTAACTCAGAGGTCCACAACTTTTATCTGTGACAAGCAGAGGTTTGTTAGCAAAGAAAGTTTTAAGAAAAGATGTTCTGTACGGATGCAATTTTCCATGTCACTTAGCTGCCTTAACTTGTTTAAAAGTGAATGGATCAGATGAGGAAAAAAAAAAGCAGCATGTATTTTATTCTTCTTGATGGTAGTCCTGTAAGAAAGGACTCCAAAGATTTCTCACTATTCCATTGTGTAACTTCTGGTTGCTATCCAGTTCTGTTAGGAAGTTTAGCTTGTACATACGTGCATTAGAGGTCTGTAGAAAGAATCCTTTAAAAGAGGAAAGAAAAAAGAAAAGGATCACGATGCTTTCCATGGCATTTGAGCAATGAGTCTACGCTTAGTATATGTAACACAAGCAGCAGTTCTGAACACCGAGCTGTCTCCTGCACAAGGCTGTCAGCTGTTCATCTCCTCCTAGTTACCATTTTCCTTGTGCAGACAGAAAAGAGTACTCCAGAAACTCTGTACGCAAGCAACAGTGGCGAAAACACTTCCCCGCAGGGTGGGTGTATTGGGTTTGTGTGGTGAGGTTTTGATAGCAGGGGGACTACAGGGGTGGCTTCTGTGAGAAGCTGCTAGACACTTCCTCTATGTCTGATAGAGCCAATGCCAGCCAGCTCCAAAATGGACCTGCCACTAGCCAAGGCCAAGCCCATCTGTGACGGTGATAGCACCTCTGTGATAACATAGTAAAGAAAGGAGAAAAAAACCTGCGCAAATGCAGGTAATACTCTTTAGGGAAGCTCCTCGATAGATAATTTCAGCAGAAGACATTAAAACAAATCTCATTCTCATTATATATTTTATATATATGTAATAGATTTATATATATAATATATTCTTATTATGTATTCATTGAGAAGTGTGTGGGGAGGACCACTTTAGAGAGCAGTCAGTAGGGCAGTTTAGCAACAGAGTCAAATACCACTGCAAAATTGCCCATTTTTTTAAGTCAATGTTTTTGTTATCTATGAACACCAAGATGGTTTTGTATTATTCTTTTTTACCAGAAACAGACAGTATAAACATCCTAGAAATTGTCCTACTCATATATCCTTTCACTTCTTTCTTCTAAAGAATAAACTCTTATATTGATCTACATTAACATAATGCTAAGGATTTCACTAAAACATGAACATCAATAAAATGTAGTAGTGAACTAAATGTGTAAAGCAAACATTTTACCTTGATGTGCAAATGTGACTGTCACATTAAAAAATGTGACTGTCAAAGATCTGAGAAAGAAGGAGGCCCAAAACAAGACTGTCTCTGGAACTGGTCTGTAAACATCTGTATCATAATGATTTTTCTCTTTTTCATTTCTTCTTTTTCCACCTCTTATGTTACAGCCATCCTAGAATCTGAAAGAGAACCGTGCATTTTATCCACCTCCTTTTTCTTGTTTCCAGCTTCCTAGTCTTTCATTATTTCAATAATACCACTCATGCTAAAAGGAAGGACCCAAGTTCTCCCACAGTATCGAAGAAGAAATAAAACTGGGCTGTTACAGGGTGTGTTACATGACTTTTGCAAATGGTACCCAACCTGCTTTAAAGCACATGTTGCTTACTGCCTGTTCTGCTTCCTTTCCATTTCTGGAACTGTTGGAAAAGTTATTTATTCCCTTTATTTTAGATTGACGGAAAGAGTTGTCAGCCACATTTTTTACGAACTAGTGTGCATTGACAAACCGAAAAAGGCGAATGTATTAATGGGATTATAATTTAATAACTTTTATCACCTTTATGTAGTAACAATAACTTGAAGTTCTCTTTTTTTTTTCTTTGAAGAGAGATTAACAAAACAGAGAATTAATAAAAATAAACATTATGTAAGATTGTTTCCCCTTCTTCTTTCTGATTTTTCCTACCTGAATATTACCTGCCTCGAACTGTGATCAACCACTGTTTGAAATATATGAAAATTTCATGCTTTAATGTTTCTACTTACTGTGCAGCAAAGTAATCAAACAACAGTCCTGCTTGCTTTCAAATTTGCAGTAGCTTATTATCACTTCTCTGTTCAGGATGCTGAAGGTTTTTGAAAAGGAGATGAATATTTAGTCCACTAGCTGTAATGCTAGCCTGAAGCTTTGAAAACTCAGGTAATTCTCTACTTTGCTTAAGACTTGCTGTGTTGGTTTTTGTTTTGTTTTTGTTTTGAATTTAGGAGAGTGAAAAAAAAAACCCCAAAGACTAGCACCTGAATCTAAGCTTGTCTGATACTTGATACACTTAAAGCTTCAGAAAGGTACCAGGAAAAATTATGTGTTAGGCATTATGTTATATACAGATTTGAAACGTGTGCTTTAAGATTAATTTTCTTTCCTCTACGGATTTGTGTAACTTCTCTATTTAGGATACAGTACATTATTGAAAAGAAGACAAATGTTTGGTCCAATAGTAACAGTGCTAGCCTGAAGCTTTGAAATCTCGGATAATTCCACGCTTTGCTGTAGACTTATTGTATAACCTTGGAGAAGTCATTTTGTCTGTCTATAGCAATTCTGCATCTGTAAAATGAAAATAATAGTAGTATTTCTCTATCAGCAGAGTGTTGTAAGGGGTGCAGTTTTCACAGAGATGAAAACTACATCAGCGTCTTAAGTACCTTTAGAATGGTAGATATTTTTTAATTAGCAAAGACATTTTGGATGTATACTGAAAAAGGATGGTGACTTTATTATTGCTGAATTTGTCAGCCTTGAATGGAGGCAGCACAAGTCCAGCTAACATTATGGCACCTGAAAAATGAAAAGGAGCAATGCGATTCATGGAAGCCACAGAATGATGCATGCGTGTTGACATATAATGCAAATCAGTAAGGCAATAAATACTGGTGTCACACAAAGAGCATTGGAACAAACAAATGTAGCTTCAGTATATGGAACCTTATCACAGCCCTCTTTTCTCATGTTAATGCATTTTGCACGCAGCAGAAATTATACTTCTGAGAATAGCCACTTTTCTGCGTTCTCTAAAGATTATTCCTTTACTCAGTGTTGAATCATGCATATCCCTTCCTGAAATCATTTTAATCTTCCCTCTCAAGCTCAGCTGCATTGAAATGTGTATTCTGTATGAATGCTGCTTTGGTGCAGCAATTACTCCATTTTGATTAGAGATGTGCTTATGAGATCTCCACAAACTGAAGTCCATTTTAAATAGAATTCACTTTTGATACAGACCTATCTCTTCCTATGAGGCAAAGGTCTCCTGAGATTTCTGACATCTTTTACCAGCAGTGAGCTAGATATAGAGAATGGCTTTTTTGATTCTAGATCTGACTGAAGGGAGAGAAGAGAGAGAGGAAAAGAAAAAGTGTTCCAAAACTTTATCATCTACTAAAAAATAGAGGCTGGAGAATAAAGATTTATTCTGCTATTATTTCTCCTAATGAACATTATCAGGAATGATGAATACGAATTCTGTGCTGTGAGAAATATGAAGTAAAGATAGTATATGAGCATTTGTTGAACAAAATGTCCTACAATAAGTAAGGAAAAGAATTGGTTCAAACAACATGCAGAAGTCTCTCCTCCCTGCCAAAATTTTCCAGATAATCAAGTTCATTTTCCTGGCACTGCAGCAAGGTTCCTTTTGTGTATATAATCATCTAAACAGCATAGAACAACACAATTTAGTTCAATCTTTCTTTCTTTCTCATATTTTTTGGTCAGAAATGAGAATTATGAGTGAGAGAATAGAAAATCAAATGTGAGAGAATCCTGCTCCTTTGAAAAAGAGCCAAGAGCAGAGGATGAATAATAAGCAAGTTATAAAAGGATAATGTGAAGATTTTTATTGCTTATGTGCTGCTTTGAATGATCTCTATCTGTTGCAAAAAAAAAAAAAAAAAAGTAAGGGGGGGAGGAGGGGAGGAAAGACAATCTACTTCATATCAGGAAGGAAGGATATAAATAAACAGGTGTGCTATTTTGTTTTTACATATTCTTTAATTTTTCTCCTTTGCTGATACTGTCAGATAGTGGCTAGCAAGCTGATAAATCTGAAAGAAACTGATAAAACAAAAGAAATCACTGAATTAGAATTACAAAAATGAAGCATATTCTTATTTTTATCTAGTCTTGCAAAGAAAATGTTCTTTTACTGTGGTGCTTGCTGTGATCAGGGGCCTTTCCCTACTGTCCAGTCATAAAGCATTAGATAGACAGGTTTCATTTGCAGGAATGTTCTCACAGAGGCAGACCTGAGTACATTCACTCAAAAAGACTTGTTGAATGGCTCATATTGCAGATCTCTCTGTCATAATTTAAATTTTTCACAAAACAAATTCTCAAAAAATATGTTAGTGAATAAATGCTAAGTACAAAATAACCTCTTTTGTTTAGAATGAAAAACATTTCTCCACACAAACAGTATCTCAAACCAAAATAAATTACAAATGCACATGGAAAATCAAAACCAATTCAGAAATAATTTGCAAGCAGTCAAAAAGACTAAATTCATGGAATAAACTGATCACTAGTAATAGCCTGTCTCTAATTTGGAATGACACCAGCTGTCAGCAATTTGCTGAGAATTTAGATTTTGGTGTGGAAACTCTTTTCACTGCATCCATCACAGTCTGACATGAGAGGGTTGGAAGATAAAGGGACAAAAAGTAAATAAATTCTGCTTGTTGCTCAAGGCAAGATTAGTTTGTTACTCAGCTTGTTGCAGTATGCTTCACTTTTAATGAACTTTTTAATGAAATCCACTTATTTGATTGACTATTATTTTTAATTCCGTGAAAGAACAAATCATGTTTGTATGCCTCTGAGTTCAAGAAGTCCCAGTATGAATGAAATGTGAAGAATGAGACTGCCATGTTTGTTGAGATCTTGCAATATGTTGTTTATTCAGAGGTTAAAGTGGCCCTCGACATGCTTGTCTCTGATCTCCATCAAGACTAAATGAAGGAACAATTACTATTCTCTTGATTAGCAATAAATGAAACCAAAGAAACTGTTGTCCAAAGACTAAACAAAAAAAACCCCAAAAACCCCCCCCAAAAAAAGACGATCAGTATTGATTTAGTTGCCATTGTGTGAAAGAGTCAAAAGACAACACAGATCACGTGGACAAATGTGAAACCTCAAAAAAACCATGTGTGCTATGACACACAGAAAATAACAAAAAGAGTGCAAGGTTTCAGAGAAATCTCCACCCCCTGTAAATCATCCAGTCAATCAACTTTGTCTGATTTCTCAGGTAAGATTAGATAAGAGCATTCTGGAGAGTATTTTCACAAATAAACCTTGAGGTTGGGAAAGGAGGTAACCAGCCTTCACAAAATTGCTTCCATTTGGCCAGGCGTCCTGATGGTGGCACTCTTCACTCTTAGATCACTCACTCACTGACACCTGCCACGTAAAAAACAATAGATAGGATTGATTTAACGTTCAGAAATAGGTAATTTAAAGAATAGCTTCCCCCATTTTTTACATGCTTGGCTCAAAAAAAACCCCAGCTGTATAAATGTGCTATTTTAAAAAAAAACAATGAATTTTAATAATGACAGAGCAAAATAATGTCATTCCAATCTCAAACGTTCTCTAGTCTAAAAGGACCTCTGTATGTTTTTCTCCTCCCACTGTGAACGGCTTAGAGAACCATTTTCCCTGCTCACTGCTTTTATTTGATCTTTTCACTCTTTTCATAAAGCTAAAATATTTCTGCAATATTCATGAATTCAGCAGTGGCTTAGGAGTGGGTGTAGGGTGTTGTTTTGCTGTTGTTTCTCTTGCTGGGTCCCCTGCTCAACTAGAGAGTATAGTCACATTTTAGAATTTAATGGGCTTTAAGCTGGGGGGGGGGTGGTTGTTGTTGTTGTTGGAGGTTTTTTGTGGTTTTTTTTTTTTGTGAGTAGAACATGCTGGTTGTGGCGGTGGTGTACTTTATACCAACGCTTAAAAGAAGTAATGTTCTGAACATGATAGGGTTGTAGTGATTCTTACATTGCTGTAGTAATACCTTCCCATATGAGGTCAAAACTACACCGGATATATATGACTCTGGAGGTTAGTGTCAAAAGTCTGTGAACAGCTTGAAGGATAGCCCCAAATTGCTGTCAGAAGATTGGAAACTGCATGCTTCTATGTACATGTTTCCATTGACATGGTGAAAATTAGTATGTTGAAATTTACATATATATTGGAATTTCTCGGAGAAATTAATCCCATTCTCAGACAGCAGTTCAGTTCATTCCTCCACAAACCCTTGTGCAGATCAGCCAAACAATTTGTCTTGTCAGATGATTCAGATTAAACAGATACAACCAGCCCAAGTATGACAAGACATGTATTTTAGCCTGAAATAAAACGATAGGTTCTTTCCTATCCTTCCCTCTTCTCTTCCTCTATCATAACATTTTTAAAAAATGGGAACAGTAGAGTAGTTTTTAGCCTAATTGACAGATGTGAGCTAGTGAAAAGATGCTGTCTTTATTTGATAGCAGTATTCAACAGAGAATGGTTGTGCTAGCTGTACAAACAAGTAAGGAGACAGCAAACCTTGATCTCCAGCAGGCTTATAATCTTAAAAGGTGCAATAGATGGAGAGGTAAGAAATAAAGCTACAATGCTGAAGTAAATAAAGGGAAGAACTGATATAACTATTAATTATATGTTGTTGGGATTTTTTTCACTTAGAGAGAGGGTAATGGAGAGTTTAATTAGAAAAAAAGAAATAAGAAAAGGAAGGCAATTACTGTTACAGCCCATCACTTCCCTCAACATGATTAACAGCTAGAATTTTGTAGGCCTTAGGGCAGAGTTGAGTCTTGAGGAAGTATTTGAAAGAGATACCATTTTTATAGATCACATCAGGAAAAAAAAAAATTACACTTTTAAGTCATATCCTGCACAGATAATACAGTCAAAGAAAAATGACAGTATTAGAGATATTTATCAGTTGGAACAGTATTACATCTGTGAATACTGCTGCAAGTAAATTTGGTATCTGCAACCTTAGGGAATATAGGATATTTATCATAAAAACTGGTGAAATGTAAAGGCAGCTGAATTTTAGCAAGTGCAAGTAAAGATTATATTACAACATTTTCTAAGATGAACAACTAGCATGGGAACAAAGAAAGCCAATCAAGCAAGATGATTTAACAAAAAAAATAGCTTACAGGATTAAAAATTATAGAGAGGTTAAGTATAATAAAGGAGGAGAGAACATACAACTGTATCAGAAAACACCTACTGAAGTAAGAAAGGTAAAATCCAGTTTGGAGAAAGGAAAGCATGAAGGACAAATTCAAGACAAGGTGGGGTAGATGTCACAGCTGAGAAGGCAAAAAGGAGAAAAAGAGACTGAATGGCCATCTGTGTTTTCTTTAGCATCAGAGAAAGTTCTTAAGTCTCAGGTTAGGGACAGAAAGAAATTGTACTGAAGAAGTCTGAACGGAAACATAAAAACATGAGGTTTAAAGCAAGGAAGGCCATGAAACAGTGAGGTACATTGATCACCATGTAGCATTGTGCTCTCCCTGTGTGGTAGGACACTGCAGAACAGGTGAAAATCCAGCAAGGATTACTCAAAATGCGTGAAAGGCAAGGGAGCGTGTTTGGTTAGCTTGTTTCATTTTTCCCTTCAATTTTCTTTTTTTTCTTTTTCTTTTTTATTTTTTTGTGACTCAGGGAGATTATTCACTATCTGTCCTGATGTCATGAAGGTACCTGTGTGGAAGTCATTCACTGTACATCCTCTTAGAAGGGCTGCATGCTGTGTTAATGGGAATAAGTTAGGACTGCTTTTAGAGACACAAAATGAGCTGCTAGACTGATTTCTGATGATGCACAATGGGTCTTACCTGGCTTCCTAATGAAAAGCAGGGTTCCTGTTTCCATTCACTGGTAGATGGCAATAGGACAAAGGTAAACTATATCCTGGTTGTTACAGGCTTGGTCTAATGTGTCAAATGTATTTTTAAAAGTTTTATTTGCAACACTGTTCATTGCTTTACATGGGCTGAAATAATGTATGCTAATAACAGTATACATTGTTAATAGTTCCTCATCTAAATGTTATTTGAACAAATGATGATTATTTTAGCTGTCCTTGATGGTGCCTAAGAACACAATGACCTTCTTTAAAATAATTCCTATGCAGTATTCTAAATACAGTTTTAAATAGATGTACAGAGAACAGCCATTTCCTCATATCCAGAAACTAATAACACTGCTGCCATCCTCTGCTTTTCATTTATGTACGCTCATCTGACGCCCCTGCACATCTCTCCCTGCGTCTGCCTGTGCATGTTTTTGAAGAACAAAAAATGGAAAAGTCTGCAATTAGTATCAAATATTCTTTAAGCAGGTAACAATGTGAGTGTGTGGCCAGTTGCAGAAACGATGTAATTGTCTTAGAAGGCTGATAACATGCGAGGCAGCCAGAGATTGCTTTCACATTCCCTCGATGCTATCCAGCTGTACTATTTGCAAAACTCCTGTTGTGTTTGCATTTGTGTGTGTGTGTGTGTGCACAGCTGGTTAGCAAAGAATGCAGACTGTTATGTACATATAAAAAAAAAGAGTCATCTAATCTCACTTCAGAAGATGTTTCTTCATCTTGCTAAACAAGAATACAGTTCACCAGTCTTGACAGAGCTGCTTTAAGATACCCTAGAATGGCATAACAGAATTGTGATAAAATATAACTGAGATCTGGAGCCCGGAAGCATATAAAAAAAAATAGCATGCACAGTACCTGTCTGTGCTGTGCTCTGTTGAATTTCCTGACTCCCTTATTTGCCTGAGAACTGTGATTGTACACACACACACACAGAAACACACTCGCCATCCTCCCTCTGTTTATCTCAGAAGCTGAAAGAGAACTATTGATGTGCAATACCTTATCATAAGAAAATGATAAAGAATATCACACTTTTGCCTGAAATATATCCTCGTGAAAACTATCCAGCCTTAGTTCAACCTGATCTCTGCAAAAGATTACCAGTGAGAGATATCTAGTGTCAGTACAACTTAAACTGCACACAAAGATGCAATTTTTGTAGGAGAAATGTAAGGTTCTGCTTTTTTTTTTTTTTTTTTTTTAATTTTTAGTCTGGAATCAGGAGCAGATGGGAACAGTGATTGCTGATACATAGTTACTCACCTTTCCAGTAGATGGTAGTACAGATGTGCTTAAAAGAGTATTACATTTGAGACTGAAACAAACAGCATGTAGACATTTTCAAATATTGAATAAGGAGGAATTTTTAGCTGTATCAGTTCTTAAAACCAAGTCATGTGAAACTGCCATTGGGAAGAAATGAACATCAGGACCTTTTTTATTCTAGCCATTGATCTTTAGCAAGCTACTGAAAGTTTTATTTTGATAGAAAACTTCGTTGAAATGCAGACACTCATAACTGAATGTCAGGGATCTCTAGAAACTGTTGACATTCCTATTTACGTAGTGTTCTATAACCTGAGTGGTGGTACGTGATAGTCCCACTAAATATAAAGCCTATGGCTGCATTAGTTTGTATTATAAGCTGCATCTATTCATTTTTTTAACCAAGCCTGACTTAACTATATTAGTAAAGACAGAGAGAAAAATCTTTTGTGTGACCAGCTTTGCAGATTGTTCCCTCACAGGTTTGTTATGCCTGTATGTGCTGATTTTATCAGCAATAACTAAACATGCATATGATAACAAATGCAGTTCATTAATATTCTAAATATAATACAAAATACAAGCCATGTAAGTTGGAGATATTTCTTAGAATAAGAAATTAACTTGTATATTTTCTAAGTTTTTAAATTTTTTACAGTATTATAACTCTTTAACAAATTATAACTCAAGAATGACTGAATGAAAGTAAGAGGAATGGATTACAATTTATCTGATAGAATTTATTGAAGCCATTTTAATTATGACACAAATGTTAAAAAATAGATGTCAAAAATTTGCTAGATATTTAGCACATAGATTTCTACATTTTTCCTGATGGGGAATATTAACATATGGTATATTAATACCTACAGAATATTTTCACAAATCACATCTATACATAAGTTCCTTGGGGTTTTTTTTGCCATTATGGTTGCTACTAGTTCATTTCAGAGTTATGTACATGTTCCTAGATGTATTAAAGCTTGCTTGGAATAAATCTCCATTAACTTTCTGAACACTGATTATCAGCAACAGCTGATGTTAGTCAATACTGCAGTCATATTACCTTTAAAGCCCTACAGCATTAACATAAAAACCTAATTAAGGAGAGAGATATATATATAGATATAGATATAAAAATATAAGACTTCCAAAAAGAGAGGAAGGAGTATGAAAACAGTAATTATCTGTTTTATTAGTGTTGTCTGATATATTGTGATGACTGCCACTCCTATGCGGGATTTACACCTGAGGGAAAAGCCAATGGTTCATTTTAAATGACACTCAAAAAAATCAAGATTGGTAGCAAGGCAGAAGAGGAGTAATTATGCGGAAGACCATGGATGCTGCTCCCGTAATCTGTTTCCAGCAAAAATAGTAGAGATATGGCAATAAGAGCAACTACCTTCTGGATGATGTCAAAAGAGAAATTGTCTTGACAAATGAGGGAGATTTTAAATGGGAGTTTTCTCTGACCTACAATACAAGGAAAGGTTATGCTAATGTGTTACGGCACAGGCCTTTACTAATGGCTGAGCTGTAGACGAGGCATTATAGCTGAGGATGAGACTCAGGTTTTTGTACTTCTTTCTCCCTGAGTGACTGAGAAACACTCATTATCCTGTCCTAGGTTATCCTATTATAAATGCTCTTAGCTTATTATAAATGTTCTCTGATATAAATGTTGCAAAGAGTGATCTTGGAGAAGAAAGTGTGAAGTTAGCATCTGGCACAAAGAGGACAAACTACTTCTGTTTTAAAATTAAGGTCAGCTATTGTCTTGTTTGAGCTGCATTCTGTTCTCATGAACAGTCAACTATCAATCTATACAACCAGCTATAAATCTTTCTATTTTTCATGAAAATGCACCTTTTTCTAATTAAAGCCAAATTTGGCCCCAAATTATTCTACATGCACTTTCCCCCATTGTCCTGGGGGAGGGAGCTAATTTTCTTCCCAGTAGTGGCTGTGTTTTGGATTTAGTATGGGATTTGGTGTGTGAAGAATATTGATAATACACTGATGTTATCAGTTGCTGCTAAGAGATCAAGGACTTTTTCAGCTTCCCAGGTTTTGCTAGTGTGCAGGTACAAGCTGGGAGAGCTGTAGCCAGTACAGTTGACCCAAACTGGCCAAAGGAAGTATTCCATACCATAGATGTCATGCTCAATATATAAGAGGGGCTGGCCAGTAGGCAGCTGTCACTCTCTCTCAGGATCGTTCTGAGATCGCTCTTGGTTCCGTTCCATATTTACTGCTTGGGATGCACTGTATTGGTTGTTGGGTCACTGGGCAGTGAGAAATTTTGCATTGTCCATTTTATATATTCTATATTATTATTATCATCATTATTAATATAGATATATTATTATTATATCTTCCTTTGCTTTATCTCAACCCATGAGTTGTCCTTTCTTTCTGATTCTCTCCCCTATCTGACCTGGGCGAGGGAAGGGTGAGCGAGCAGCTGTGCGGTACTTAGTTGCTGACTGGGATTAACCCACAACACTGATGAACAGTGAACCAAAAAAATATTAATCTTTTAAAGCACCTTGAAGCCCATTTCTCTTTTCAACTAATGAACTATGTAATGGAGCCTCTGTTGCCTCAGGGAAACTTGTCAAACTCATCACAAGGAGCCTTTATAAAGCCTAAAGGACATGTATCATAATGTATAAAATTTGTCATAGCATATCATTATTACCTTTTGGGAGGCTTTTTACAACGAGTACAGATGATTAAGCCATATATATAAAATAAAAAAAAGGCAGTTCCATGACCAGTAGACCTAAGGAAACTAAGTTTCCCATGTTTGGGTTTTTTGGTTTGGTTTGGTTTTTTTTAATTGTCTAGTTTAGCGTGATAGAAAAGGAAATCTTCATTAAAAGATTTTCCTGACATAAATTTGTTCATAGGAAGCCTCTCCAGGGAGGAGTTTTTGGTGTCCAATATTGCATTTATGCAAGACTGTGTGCAGTTTCCTTCTGTGGGTTGTCTGTGGCAACAAAATTCGAACCCATATAATTATTTCTGAGACCTCTACCTTCCATCAAATCTGGTTGCAATGAGCCATGCAGAAATTATCAAAAGTTCTTGCGGGATGTGGGAGGCACACAGATGCATTTGGAAAGGTACATAATTGCAGTCTGATGACAACTGCGGGGAACAAGGCCAAAAAAGATGCTGACATTCAACCTTCCCTATTTTGTTTACACTGTCCTGAGTGTTTCCTCTCTCACTTATTTTCATTTCAGACTGAAAATGAGTGTGAGCGTGATTACATAGAGGAATGCAGGCAGCTCTCACCTGGCAGAAGGACAGGAAGCACAGTTTGACCCAAGGGACAAACCCAGACTCACCACATGACCGCAGCGTCAAATACAGGTGCGCCCTTTCCTCTCGTCTCCACAAATCCTGTAAAGTAGTCCCAGTCTCAACAGGAACAGGTCGACTAGCCTTGGGCAGATCTCAAAGATGAGATTTGAAATCTTTGTCATGAGGAGGAAACAGCACTCTGGTCCTTAACTGCTCAGCTAATACGTAAAAAGCGTATTATTTTATATCCTGCAGCCAACCTTACCCAGTATGGTGTCTGTTTTGAATCTCAAACAGAAATGCTTAACCATCCCTCTGCACTATAGGTTTCCTTCTGTGTTTTTTTTTGTTATTGTTTTTTAATTGTATCTAAGCCTAAGATAAATGTGATGCCTGTCTACAGAGCACTAGGCAGCAATCTCTAAACCCATCGTGACCAAACCAGTGCCAATAAAGCTCATCAGCTCAGCTGTAATAAGCTGAGACAAAGTACTGCACTAATAGAGCTGCCATGCTTTCAAGACAAGCCAGTAGCTATTGCACAGGAATTCACTGCACTGCACTACGTGGAAGATACTAGTTTGCATAAGCTTGCATTTCTAGGAGGATTTCACAAACTTACCTTGTGTGGCACCATCAGTGACAAGATTGAAAAGGACAGGTATCACTCTCACTAGCAGAGGAAGATACAAGTGCCACCATTGCCAGTGGAGATCTTTGTGTCAGCGTGCAGATTCTTGTGCAATCCGGCTAAACATCAGCCAACAATCCAAACTGAAACAGATTTCAACTTGCATTTTAAATATTACTTGGAAGTTTTTTTTCATTAAATAGAATTAATAAAGAGGCTTGCTAAAATTCTAATCACTGTCAGTAACCTGATAGTGCACATACATTTTGCTATATAAACTTCCAGAGTGAAACTTTGAAAAAGAATAGGTTGTCTAGAAATTAACAGTGTAAATTAGTTCTATCTAACAGACACTGCAGTTATCTTCTGAAATAATTACAGGCCACCTTTTAAACTCTGTCAGGTTTTTTGATCTTCAGGAATAACCACCCCAGCTAGCAATCACTAATACAATAGAATAGCAAGTATACAAGCCGTCTGTCACAAAGACAATATTTTTAAAGTGCTCTGCTCCATCTTTTATACCTTTTTGTAATGAAAACCACTGCCTTAAGTTATTTTCTTAAATCACATCTTTTATTATCCATGTTTTATGCCAAATTTCCTTTTTTTGGTGATAGCTATTTATCATAGCAAAAGCAAAACAGAAATATACTTCAACGTGGGAGTTTTATTTTTGTAGTAGGAGGCTTTAGTGGAGATGGGATTGATACATCAAAGTCTTATCCCATGATAACAGATGTATTTAAATATTTACCTTCATTTTTGTCCTCTACAGTTAATACAATATTTCCCTAACATAAGCTGCTAAATGTATTTTCCCCTTTTTTATTCTTATTAAAATTGTGATTTGAAGATATATTCCTAAAGCTGTGAATAGTTATTAACATTTCTTTAAAGGCTTCAATATTTGAATGGCCAAATTCCAGCTTGAGTAATTACATTCTGCCTACTTAAATTCCCCACACAGTTTCAATTAGATAAGTTATTCTTCTACTCTTTATGTCCTAAAACTGTTCTGCAGCATTGCTGCCACTATTAAACAGCTGCTGAATTTTGCCCCAGAGGTGAGTGAACTGATCCCAGTGTACAAAACACAATATATAAAAGAAACTGATTTTTTTTCTGGATGAAAGCTGGTAAATATAAGTTTTATATGGCGAAGTATTATTTTTGAATGCCCATGTTTATGCTCATTTTCAGGGTAACAATAATGAAACCTTTCCCATAGTGTCGTGTTAACAGTGGTCTAGAAAGAACAGGAGGATTCGTCTTCCCTGCATGTTCAAAGCATTTCCAGGGACTGTTATCAAGCCTACTGCCCTTAAATTGTAGGCGTGTTGCCATATGGGAGTAGGAATGACCCCAACAAAGAGATGAAAGAACTGTAGGCTAGATTTTATAGATACTTAGGTACTTAAAGCCTCAGAAAGGGAGCTAATACCTATGTCAGGCATTCTGTGGAGGACTCTTCCCCATATGCTTTTGGAAATCCTGCTAGGGCCTTTAAAAGGAAATACAACCCCCAATATCTTTAAAAGACTTTCCCCATATACTATGACCTCAGCCTGAAACTATCCAGTTGCACATAATTTTACTTTGCCAAGCAAATCCATTTCTTCCTACTGTAGTTAAACCTGTGAGATTCTCTGCCTTGAAGAAATAGGTAAGAAAGGATCTGAAGTAGCAAAGGGCACTACCTGCATCATTTAAGAACAGTTTTAGTGTGGTCCCAGACTGGCAGTGTGCAATGCATTAAAGATTTTTTTTCACATCCAGACCTGTATTTCTGCTCTTTACAAGGGACCTTACAGCGGTTGCTGTAACTTCAAGGTAATCTGATGCTGCTGGGAGGTTGTGTGGGAAATCCCTGTGTAACTGCACATCAATAATTAAGCCAAATTCCAGAACAGGCTTTTGGATTTAGGCCTTTGTAAATGAAATCCTCCCTCCTTCCTTCATAAAAGATTTCTGCAGATAAATCTTCAAATAGGCCTAGGACAGGTAGGCCCCAGGCTTATAAAAACTATATATAAACTGAAATTATTTCTGGGGTCAATTAAAAATGCATGTTTAAATATAGAACCTGTGAAGTAATACTTAAACATTTATAAATTTGAATACTGCTGTGGCTGAGCAGGGACTCTTCTTCTCTTCCTTCCTCATGTTTCCTGGAGTAGGAGACATATACTTGGCGGGTATATACCTCAGAGCAGGCATTTCTCTGTTTCTCTTTTTTGCTATTCTGTCTTGCAGAAGAAAGCTTGCTCTCTAGGAGAAAGATAAATACTTTTCTTGTCTGCAGTATTTCTTTTTCTTGGGGGGATATAAGGCTTTTCTCTTTTCCTGATGAACTGATGAAGTCTAGGGCATCACCTAAAAGCGATGCTGCACTTTGAGATTTCTGCTCTTCTTTTTTTGCCTGTTTCTTCTGAATTCTGGGTTTTTTTTCCTAATCTTCAATCTTCATCCACATACTTTCCATATCTGTGAATTCTCCCTCCATACAGTCCAATCTTTTTCTATATATTCTATTTCAGATAGTGAATCTCTTCACTGTCTTATCCATCCCCATTCTGTGTCCATTTCAGTTCTTTCTCAGCACCAGGCTTTTCCTTGCCACAGCATTAGGGGGAAAAAATGCTGCCTACCAATCTCTGATTGGGTTGAGCTGCACTTTGGGATACAGACCTGAGCTTGAACATTGCTTGCTGCCTTCTGCTCATGCTGAAGAGCAAATGAGGCAACAGTCCTCAACCCTGGGTTGCTGCTAAGCTGTTCTTCACAACAGCATCTAAACACAGATGTTGAGAATGGTATTGCAGAAAATGGCTGGGCTCAAGAGTCTTAGGGCAACATAAGAACTTGGAGCAAATCAAACCAAGGGAGGAGAGGACACTTTGTGAATCAGCACAGTATTCAACTAGTAGTGCAAATCCACAACGAAACTAGTAGTTTACTAGGACTATGTCAAGTATCAAAGATCAACATTTTAAATAAACCTCTAACCAAAGAATACCAGGACTCCTCTTAAAAATCAAGGTTGCCAGAATATTTCTGTAGAGTCTCTGTCTCTACTAATAAAATTAATCACGTCTTCTTATCATTTGCACTCTCCGGAGGTGAGTGCTAAACATCCCATGGTGCTGCTGCTGCAAAGACTGACAGCATCAGACCCGTGTCCCTCATGTTCTGTGTTCCAAGAAAAGCCCTGCCATGGATGTGGCCTTAGCTCTTTTCAACATTTGTTAACTAATTTTTTTAATTTCAAAGAAAATACGCTCAAATTTTACAAATTTCCCTGACAAAAAAAACACCCAACACCTCATTGCCACAATGCACCTGCTGTTGTTAAAAACGAACATTTTCTTTGTCCACAAGGAAGAAAACACACGTTAGCAAGCATCAGCACTAAAGAATACTCATCATTTTTGTAAACTGTCCCACTGTACATCACAACTTAAAACATTATCAAAGTAACAGCTGTATAGTTTAGCCAGCTGATAAAACATAATGCTCTCATAGAAAGACCTATTTTTTTTTAGACTGACTTCCTTATAGATCATATCTGTTCAAGTTTAATTTTTTTTGGTGGAAATTTTCACAAAGCAGAGTATGAGAACTATTCAGATACTTTCCTCGTCCTCCAGATGTTCACTATAGTTATTTATAGCAGTTTCACTGTACTTTGTAATTAGTATAATTACTGCAGTAATTTTAAGGCCAAGATTTCAAATAAAATACCCTCAACATTACAGAGGAGTCAAACTGAAAAGCCTGTACTTTTCTCATATGTTAACATAGACACTCAAATGCATTAGTTATAATTGAACACTGAATAATTGTATTTGCATTTTATATTCAATTTGATTTTAAAAAACGATAATACTTCAGCGCATTTACCATATGTTACTTAAGAAGCCATTATCTGCAGTTTGAAATAATAGAGAAGACTCTGAATGTCTATGTATAATTTGGCTTATATTCTGCATTTTTCTAAAAGCCTACAAAAGAAAGCCTTTCCAATTAGAGATTAAAGAGAGAATGGTGGTTGCAAGAAAGGAAGTTTTAATTTTTAAAGAAACTGCTCCAGAATCTGATATAGTTTATGCATTTACTTACATTTTAATTATATGATTCTACAGATGTGTCAGATACATAAGAATATCTGCATTTTTACTATTAATATATTTACACCAGATATCCATTGAGAAGTATGGATAATGCGTTGAGAAGCGCATCATTGAATGTTAAAAGTAAACAAAAGTACAAAGTTTAATATTCCGAGTTTTGGTCACAGTATTGAAGGTTACACTGACTCAATGCTTGTCAATCTGCTTCTGACATTTAAAATATAATTTGATTTTTAAACTCAGATTTTTTATGCACACAAATGTTATCACATTGATAATGAGAAATATGCAATTACTGCTGAATCATAGAATCTTAAGGTTGGAAGAGACCTCCAAGATCATCGAGTCCAACTGTCTTGTCTTGAAGTACTGCGTCACAAAAGAAATCTAATTTACATGTTTAATTTATTGGTTCTAACTTTATGAGGAATGGTAAGAATGACCACGGTTGAAAGGACCCAAAATATTTCTTGAACAGAGCCCTACCAATGTTACTCAAGGTGAGGTTGAAATTACAGTCACAGTTGTTCACTGCTGTGTTTCCTGTAGTTTTCTGCTGTGGCATATTCTTTCTATCATACAATATTTGGTTTTTGACAGATCACTGTAACATGATCAGAACATAGGATTGATTTAACCTTCTTATTGCCTAGTCAAACGTGAACTCATTGCACTACATGGCACGCAACAGGGAAGAACATACAATGGAACGTATTAATGGAGAAATTGTTAGACATTTTGGGATTACCATTTTCTAATCAAGATTTATATGTTGCTGTATATATACATGTACACATGCACACACATATATATATGTGCCACCAGTTCTCCCTCATGAGTAGGTTTGGGAGTGAATGAAATGCAAGGTCCAAAGTCTGAAATGCTTCAAAGTTTGAACAAACCTCAAACTTTGATCTTGGTTGTGACTGTTACCATCAGCGCAGAATCAGTGATGGTGAATCTATCGCTTGGAGTTTGCACCTTCGCAAGAACCCTTGCTTGCTTATTTTCATCAAGCTTCGTTCTAGTCTCACTCCGCAAACATAAGGCAACTGCTTCTTTACCATAAAGGAAAATACTCTAAGATTATTCCTGACATATATGCTTAGTTATCTAGTTTTGCATTCATATTATTCGCTAACAAATGTAAGAAATATCTTTGACCTACAAAACGTTGGTCATTATTTAGGTGACCAGTATGTATCATGACGGTAAGCTTAGTTTCACTGTTTTGTTGTGATCTTTTACATTACTTACAGACACAGACCTAGATAATCTTTTATGAATTCACTGACTTAGTCTGGTGGGGCCCTCAAATCCACACAGGGAGACTCAAAAGTGATGTGATAGGATAAACAGGAAAATGTCATTATGGCAAGAGTCAAGCCTAAGCTCTAAGTTGGAGACCTTTTAAGTATGGGGTTTGTTGTTGTTTGTTATTGGGTTAAGCTGGCAGTTCTCCAGTACTGGACACTTATATCCATGTTTAGCATTTTGCTTATAGTCATCTCGTAATTAAGTTATATCAATGCCATCTCATGCAAATTGCCTATATAAGAAAGAAGCCATCCAAATGCATTGTGTATCCATATATGAATTTCAAAATCAGTTAAGATAATCATGTCGCATTAAGTAGCATAAGGTGACAGAAGGTTCAAGTGGGAGGCTTTGGCAGTTTTAGCAGACATCCTTAAATCAACAACATAAATTTTAATATAGTAATTGTATTACACCAAATGGATGAGTTAACAGGATACTGCTTCCAGATTATTTACAGAGAATGCAAGAGAGAAGTAAAACAATATCAATACATTCATATTTTTTCTAACCTCTTCTGCAAACAATCCAGGCCAAACAAATCTTTGTTGTTATAATCTACTCCATTTCTAAACCCCCTGCTGGGTTAGATTTTCCAATTAAAATATGATTCTTGATGCATGTTTCATAGAAAATGTTTACTCAGACATTGTGCAGTGTTTTCAGGAATGTATGGCATTGGCATTGCCAGAAAATGAAAATTTCCACACTCTTGTTTAAAGCTAATTTCTATAAAATTCACAAACAAATATCTGTTAATTTATCATATGAAGACAGGGATACGAGCACATTTTATGACACTGTTTGGTGATGTAAGCAGACTAAAAATTGTCAAGATTTTCCCAGATTCTTTTTTTTTTTTTTTTTTTTTTTTTTGGATTGTGACAAGGTGAAGGGAATTCCCTAATTTTTACACAGCAATATAGAAATCCCAAGTCTTGGTGCTGGTACCATTCCACCAGCAAAAAGCAATGGCTACCAGGGAAAATTCTACAGTACTTGGGTGGAAGCACACAAGTAAAGCAAAATAGTTGGTGCCAAGAATTCACTATTGACAACCATATGTGCTTTACGGGGGGCTACCTCCTACTCACCCTGGACTGAGCATTCTTTCATGGCTGAAGTGCAGAAGGAAAGCTCTTGAGTGTGCATCTTCCACTTCTGTTTCACCCAAAAGGAGGTGCTTCTCAAGCTCTGAGGCAGTTCCACAATGTGAACCAACATACTCTAAGGAGAGATGGGTCAGGAGGAGATAAATTGTTTGAGGATGCATCACAAAACAACTGCCCAGTGCCTGCATGGCTCACCAATGCTGTTCAGAGATGACTGATAGTCCACTGGAGTTTCCACCACATTGGAATAGCATTTGTTCTTCATGGAGACGAGAATCTGGAAAAATATATTAGGGAACACGTGAAACTAACTTGTTCCAGGAAGAGTATCTGCTAAACAACACATCACCAGTCTTGATCCTTGATCAGGTTGTGAACAGTCAGTAAGAGCTGCTCAGTGCACGTTGATTGTCAAACACCTCCTGATCAGCGGTGGCATTTCCTCCAGGCCTGCGGCGGCAGCTTATGGGCAGCCATTTTGCCTGCCTCTCTCTCTCCTGAACCAGTAAAAAAAGATGAGATATTGTGGTCTCTAAGAAATCACTCCTCTAGGGGGGCAATTCTGTGACTTTTTAAATATAAAATTTGCCGTCCCAAAGTTAGAAAGGCACAATGGTATCAAAATTGTTCTAAATTTAATAAGCAATTAAAGGTTTATTATTATGCTAAACCTTCAGGTTAGGTGACTACTGCTACAATATAGACACATACTGATAAATGCTCAAAATCAATTGTTTACATTAATGTCAGGCCAGATAATCTTAAAGAAAGGTATTTGCTATTTAATTCTAGCATCTTTGCAAGTGTTCGTTTTCACTGTTGTCCTAGGCTACTCAGCTTTATACTGAGTTTTTTCAGGATATATATTCTATGTTATACTGAGTTAGTATAAAGTGAGACTAATTGAGGTCACTATGGAAATGAAGATTACATATTGATAAACGCCAGGATGGTACCGTGCTTCAGTAATCCTCATCAGCGCAGCCATGAAAATTAATACTGTTCCTGGGTTGCACTGTTTTCTTCTACCAGTTTACATGGAAAACATCTGATCTCGAATTGTTTGCAATAGATAAAAGGAGCCTGCATGGTAAAGGATCTGACATATTTGTAAACCAGCAATTATGGCATATACCCAGCAATTTGAAATATTTCTGAATTGTTCAGCACATCCCCAGATTGCTCATGTAATGAAAGCACATGTAAATGTTATTATCATTGTTTCTAGTTGTCTTCCATTTCCCACTGGAGACTTTTTTGTCAGCTGAATACATTTTTGTTTGTTTTCAGCTCTGGCTTTATTTGGTTTTGGTCCTGGAATGAAAATCAGCTAATGACACCTTTTCTCAGTCTACAGAGGCTTCCGCTGTCTAGCAAGCATGGATTAGTCACTCAGTGCCTGATTTCAGAGCGAGATTTGAGTTTGCTGCGTTATTTGTTTATTTTACAGGAGGGAGCTCTGTGATGCAGCTGTGCAGGACAGTGTCATTTACACTGTCTGAAGGCTGCTAATAATCACTTCATATCTTAAAAATAAACACAATGGACTTTTCACTGATAAGTTAATTTTTTTTTCCAAATTAAATGAAGAAATGCAATAGAAATCTGAAGAACCTCTTGCCAAAGGCCCAACGTACCAACCCACAGTATTTTCAAGAGTTGAAAGCAGAAGTGACTCAGGGATTAGGAGTGATAGTTGTATCATTTTATCTCCTGATTTTCAGTCTGAAGCTAGTCAGGTTGGTGACAAATATTAACAGAAGCATTACTTAACAGCTGAGAATAGGATGCAAAAGGACAGTCACGATCCCCCCGGCCCATGCTCCAAATGTTGTTTTATAGATGCTTTGTGCTATGCTGGAAGCGTAGAGCAGCTGTAACCCAACTAAAACTGCTCTCAGATGACTTTCCTGTTTAATCCGTAAGTGGCGCAGAGTTGCTTTATTCTCCGCAGCCCTGCCGCCACAGCCAAGGACAAGCGGGGATGGCTGCAGCGTCTCCATCATCAGCTGCTGCCAAAATGATGTCTTGGGAACACAGACAGTCTCTTAGAAAATGGAGTGGTTCTCAGGATGCGCCGATTCACAGGGGACCAGGCTGGCATATACTTGAAAGAACTGGGAAATGAGGGAGGTTTACCTCAAAAGCAAATTAGCTAGTACAAAGAATTTTTATGATAGTGCCCTAATGAAAGCTCATAAAGAATTAAAATATGACAACTGTCATAACTACAGAAAGCATTGTTACAACGTGAAATCATCTTACTAAGTTGTTGTGGCATCCCTGAGGATAAGACGACATTTTGGTTCTCAGTTTTTCATTCTGTTTGACTGATATCATCCTGAACATCTAGGCTGCAGTATTCCAAATACAAACCTTGTAAAAGAATATCAAGCTGTGTGCAGAGAAATTGGAGATGGATTTGCCAGTGCAACATATTGTCTCTGGTGTAATTAGTGAGTTACCAGTAAAACCTCTGCAAAGAAATGTGTCTCGCAGTTTAAAAAATAATATAGTAATATACACACTTTGAAATTGCAGAGTCTACATAAGCTAAATAAATCATTGGGCCACAGCGAAGAAGAGGATTATTCTAACTCCCAACTTAATGATGAAAAGCAGTTTTTAAATATATTCTTATTAAAGGACAGAAGAAAGCGTGGACATAATCAGATTATTTGGATCACCAATAATTTGTTCTGAGTTTGTACACCCTTCATAGCCCAAAACCTTGTCCATGGGTCTCCTGAGCATTACTGCAGTACAAGCACATGAAGAAAATACAAAGTTATTAGCACAGACTTAAAACCAATCTGAACAATTCATATCCATAGCTGACATACAGGGAAAAATACAGGTATGTGTAAAGTAAGGAAAAAAAATAAAATTCCTAAGTACAACAGAAAGACATGTTCTCTTTCCAACAATTTAACAGACCTACTGCTGGCATAGATGGGTGTTTTGAGGGAGGGGAAGAGGTTGTCTCCACTTTCTGATACTCAATTAATGCAATCTCAACTTCTCACTCGTTAAAGATATCATAGAGTTCATCTAAAAAATGTTGAGTAATAAAAATTAAACTTGATAAACACTTGTTAGCTGTCACTTTCTACAGTTTTTATTATATAGATTTGATAAATTCTCTCACTTGTATCAGGCCTATTCTAGTAGTGCACTTATATGCTAAATACATAAGAGCTGGGCAAATTTCTTAATTGTCCAGTGACAAGAATCTCTTGACATTTGCGTTTTTCCATTTAATAATCTGAAACTTCAGCAACTGAAAAGTTTGTAACATACAAAGGTGAAAACTCTGAGCATAATCTATTTCTATAATAACTAGTGCTTGCTACGATTGTGGTTTTGAAAAAAAAAAAAAATTTAAATTACTGTGGAGTAACATCTAATACAGTATTCACTGTGCAAAGTGGGTAGAAGAACAGAAAACACACCCAGAGATACAACTAACGCTTCAGACATGCAGCTGTACTTACTTATGCCTGGCACTTTCTTCTTTTTTCCTCTAACTCTTCTCTCACAGTTTTCTTCTGGATTTCGGTATTTTCTTGAGATTACCACTAAGAGTTTCTTCCTTCTTCTCCTCTTTGTCCAAGATTCTTCTCTTGAGTAAAAATTAAGCTATTTCTGGTACTTTATCAGTCTTGAAACAGTTCAAGTCCTTCCCATTTACTTCTTTTTAACCATTTCTCCTCCTATTTCATGTCATAACACTTCAAATAAATTGAAAGCAGAGAAAAAAAAAGAAAGGATCATAATTCTCCAGTTGAAGCTGAAGGGAAACAGAGGGAGAGTACTGCAGATAAGATGTCAACTGCTAAAATTACCTTGTCTCTGTGATTAGACAGGCCTTGGATTTATTGAACTACAGGGCACTCTACAAGGTCTATTTAGTTTCTCACATTTGTTTCACGGCACTGAACTGAAGAAACCAAATGATTTGAGCATGGTTATTGATTAATATTGTTTATTGCATATATTGTTCCAGGCACTTAGCAAAAAATATAGGTATGTTTAAAAGAAAATAAATACATAAATACGATGGCAAGCTGCACTCTCTCTTTCTTTCCCACCACATGTGTATGCATTAGCACAGCTCTGAAAAGCCACCCGGCCAATTCATAATGATAGCAGGCACTCAGGAAAAAGTATCGGTATATTTAAAACTAAAATACATACATAAATAAGAGAGTAAGGCAAGCTGTATGAGTATGTCAGCAGAGATATGAAACTGTTTGAAGAATTCTATCAGTAGTTAGTGTGCTGCAGGGCGACTGCGTGAACACACAAATGTGATGGACCAAAATAATTCCTTGCCTGAGCACTACCCGGAGAGAGCGCGACTTAGCGATAGAAAGGACATACACAGCTCTGCCTGGAGGAGCACTGGTTGCTATTTTGATAAGAGGCTTTTTCCTCCTTGGAGTACTAAATCGTAGGTGAAATTTTAAGAAAAACTCAAAAATTGAGAATTTCAAACTCAAAAGTACAGAACCACATAATGTTTTCAGGTTTTTGTCAGTTTAATTCATGGCAAGAGAAGAATTTTCTACTTAAACCTTGTTTTCTGAAATGACCTGGGTCATTAATGTATTCTAGTCCCTGGTGCGGCTGTTACTATTTCTTACTAAAAAACATTTTCTAAATTTTTTAGAAAGGCTGCTAGCACCTACTAAGGCTGCCCAAACAGAGTTAGTCTGCAACAGCTACTACTTCTCAATTCACATGCTTCCCAATTTCTCAGTAGCATCTTCATGTAGACAAACCCTTCCTAGTAACTGAAACAGATTTTCTGCATCAAAAATGTCTCTTATTTGCGTTGTAATGAAGAGGTTTCATACTTCAAAGTGTCAAACTGTGTCACTAGAAGACAACTAGAAAACACTTTGATCTCAAAGTGTGTCTACACAACATACTGAAGGTGCGATGGCAGTACAGACATCCATTCTAGGTTGAATTTCGCTAGCATGGGAATGTTAAGAGCCTGCGTGTCTCTGTATAAACTAGCAGAAGCCTGATGGGGAAACTCCCTTGGGCTGCTAAAAAAGAAAAAAGAGCCATTCTTTGGCTAACTAACAGATTACTAACAGAACCATCCCATTCGACAGTCTGCAGTTCAAAGGGTGGTTGGGGTAACACATTTTCATGTCATATTATGTAAATTTTTATTGATATTTAATATTAATTTAATACTAGTATATTCCAGTCAGAAGGCTTGCCCTATCCAATTCTGTTATGCTAGCAAGATCATAAATTTAGACTAAAACATATGTTTTCATAAAGTATTAAGATTTCCTTGTTTCTCTTGTTTATTCACCATATTTCTGGCACTAGTACACAGACAGTGAGATTTTCAGCCAGTTGATCCACTCTCTTCCTCCTTGTCTCTTGACTTTACAATGAATAACCCCATTTTTTCCCAGTTCTTGTATCCTTGTCCAGATTTTATATCTGCTTGTAATTACATGCGACCTTTTGTTTCTATGTCTGCAGGCTTGATGCTAGCAAACCTTTCTGGTTTACTCCCGCATGCTTTTTTTTTTTTTGATTCAAAAAACTTTCTTTGGCTTAGAAAACAGAAAATATTCCAGTCAACAAGTGGCAAACATTCAGTGACAGATGGTAAAAATAAAGTATGCATTAGAAAACTTCAAATGTTACCTCATCTCAGAGTTTGGGAGGTCTGTAACAGTTGTACATTGTATATGGCCACTGCTCTGTGACATCATCAAATATAAAAATAACAATGTGACTATAGATTACAAATAAAACTCAAAGAAAATGTCAAAATTTTTAAACGGAATTTGAACATCTGTAGAAAATTTTAAAATAAAATGCTATTTTATTTGGAAAAAACTGTTTCCTGATTGTGGAGAGGAGATTTACTCCTGTTATAAACCAGAACAGAAACATTTTGAAATGTCATCTTTTCTGGTAAAATGGAAAATCAAATTTTTGCGCAGGGCTATTAATCCTTACTGTAAGTGCGGCCTGTATGACATGAAAAAGAGTCAGATTCAGCCGCCAGAGGAGCTGGAAGCTCCACTTGTTTGATGATGAAGAAACAAGTAGACGTTCTCTTTTGTTACAGTTCTAATTCACAGACTCTGTTAAATCTAACAGAATACTAATTACCTTAAGTGGATTTCACAGTTGACAGAGACCTTTGCCAGGAAGACGAGCTTGACAAAGGCAATTGAAACTTAGCTAATGAAGAATACTAGATCCACCTTTGAGGAATGTTAAGTAAGTGCTTTGCTTTTTTATGAAAGGTACCTCTTTTGTATGTAAAGTAACTGTAGAAATGTCAACATTTCGTTCTTAGACGCCTTGCTAAATTCAGCAGAGGGTTATCAAATTACCCTTAGGTTTTCCTTTTCTGTAATTATATGTATTCATATAGCATTTCCTTACAGTGAAGCTCTGTGGACCAGTCCTGACCAAGGCATGCTCAACGTTTGCTTAACACAGCTTAATCAAACCGGTCTTCATACTGACAATCACACTATGGCAGAAATTTCTTCCTTGGAAACGAGGGCTACGCAGGCATGTCTAACTACTACGGAATTGTTTGGAGCACACAAAAGTGCGGGTGAGAGCTGGGACTGTAAAAATGTTCTTTTGTGACAACGTTACCTCAGGTAGCTCAAAAACACGCAACTAACTACTACCTTTTGTGGCTCTCAAGAGCTACTACCAGCTCAGAATTAGGACAAAGTTGGAATGCTTTCCAAGCTATTGAGAAATATGGGCAAAGCCGTGCTTATATGGTTAGCTGGGTGTGCTGCTTGTTTCCTGGATCGTAAACTAACTACAGAGTCACTGAGCTACCTACCGGCACTACGTCACGCTGCTCCTCAACACAGGGTAGCAGCTGTTAGGAGTGTCAGACATACTGGGGGACCGCGTTCACATACTCTGAAGAAGTTCCAGTGAGTTGGAAATCCTACAGTCAGGATCAAAGACACACGATCAAAAAGCTTTAAGATCAACTCTCTCCTTTTCATACCAAAAGTTGCATCCTCACTGTAGAAGATCTTGTGATACTGCAGTATTCTTACATACTAGAGTACACCGCTGAGATCCTTGTACTACTGCAAAGTATTTTATGGCTTACCTGGATTTTTCAGGGAATTAAGTGTTTGGTTTTCGGCACCAGCAAAACATTCTATATGTACATAAATTAAAGTTGTTCAGGTAGCAGAATGTTTAAAAGACTTTTCAAAGCCAGAAAACAGTTTATTTTCTAATTATTCAGGGTTTTACTGAAGGAGCCAATCAGAGAAAGTTTAAAGTTTTTGCTCTCGCTTTTCTGAATCATGTCCTACATGATAGTTTCAATTATTTATTATAAGGCAATGATAAAAAAGTGTTAATTAGCAAAGATGAAAAAAGACTGACTCAATGGGAGCTCCTGTAAAGGAGTTCTTATTTCTAACGCCTGAGGTGACCACTAATTTACAGCTTTTGATAGCTTGCATACATGGTTCATGGAATAAATTGGTCTTGGGGAAAAAATACTGTACACCTTATTCTCTGTGGTTAATGAAGAAGGTACAGGTTTTGCTGTTGCTTTGTTTTTATTTTTATAGTTCAGGCAATTTAATTTTGATAAAGTGGTTTAACTTGATAGCATTAGAAATGAAAATATACAAAGAGAGAAAAAGCATGACACTAGAACTACAGGATTTTCTCCATTCAGCTGAAATGCCCATACCCAGCCCAAGAGGCCAGCTCTAAAAATAATTCTTCTTCTATATATTTTTTTTTATTTCTGTGCTGATTTCAACTAGTCTTTATTATCCTGTAAAAATCTCTAAGATTAAAAAAAAGCTTTAAAAATAGTAACGTCCCAAAATCTTTACAGGTTTTTTTTGTTTCTTTTTGTGAAAATAAGAAATAGGGAAAATAACACATAATACTAGATGACTATACTAATAATGTGAATAACAAAGACAAACTAAAATTTCTCTTAATGCATCAAAATTACATTCATATTTTGTCTATATTTATTATTTAATCATAGCTAGAGCCACACAGGAGAGTGAAGCAAGTTCCTTACAAAATTAATGATTGTAATTAATTAGAATACTCAACAAAGGCCAATAATGCAGTAATCAGAGGTCTAGTTTCACTATTTTTGGCTTGTAATGTCCATTGGACATACCAACTTGTTTCTTGAAAGTTACTACACAGGAACTCATTTTTATCACTGGTTGTCCTAACAAGATTTTACATAGATATAACTTATATGTGAAGGATTCTGTGTCTCCTTCCCCGCCCCCCCGTTTTTTTCCAATTTTCCCAACTGTCCTAGTCATTCATAAAATAAAAAAAAAAATTAAAATTAGTCTTCAAATTTTGTTCATCCATTTTGGCATTTAGCTAGGTCAAGAGAACAATGTAAAATTTTTAGAGTGACCAGTATGGGTTCCAAGGATCCGGGAGGTGCTGCACATCCCTCATTAAGCCCCTCAAGGAAAGCAGGAGTCTTGACTGTTGATTATCTTTTTCTTTATTTCAGGTCACTGGCTTGGTGTTCAGCTACTAGAAATGACTGGAGTATTTTTTTCCAATGATACCTGAAAATGAAAAGTTTTCAACTGAGTGTCTGTTCCATCTACGCTACCCCAGAATCCTGACTGTCCATCTTCTCTCTTTCCCAGCTCTGTCCATTTTGATTAGGCCTGTGTTTTTCATGTTGTTTCACAACATCACAGCTGTGCAGAACCAATTCCTCAAACCTCCAAGCGGGCGAATTCACATAAAAAAATAACTTTTTTCTTAATTCTTTATGTTCAGATCTTTCAAGCTTTTCAGATCTTCCTCAATTAACACCTTTCCACTTAGCTATTTTCCTTGTTTATTTGTTCATTTTGTTGTTGTTTTCTTTATTAATGAGATATTAATTGATCGTCTCTGTGATGTTTCTTGTGCTGCAAGCCTTTTTTCATCTCCTGATGAGCCTTGCTGAACATAAAACGAGAACAATGAACGAAGTCATTGTGAGAGTTAAACTAAAAAGAACTATAAAATGGTAAAGTCCAGAATCTACAGCAACAGATAAAAGATTTAACATGATGCTGCTGTTTCGAGGACTTCATTATCACCATGTTCCTAGCCAGAACACAGGTGTGAAAGGACAGGAAGGTTCAACAAATTTAGAGTGTGATGTGAAAATAAATGAGATGCTCATGGTCCATCCTAAGGTTGCTATGAGCTTCAGGACATTTATAATCCAGGAACAATTAAAATCCAGATTACTCAAATACTTCAAAACTAACTGCAGTAATTCTACTATATGGATAGAAAGGTAAATTTACTGGTGTTAGTATCTGAGGTGCATCTCCTCACCTGGAAGCTCTGGTTTTTGAAAAGCTGTTGTGGTATGACTTTATTTTATTATTTTAAAGGTAGAAAGTAATGATCTTCCGATAATTGTCAATCTGTTCTTCAGAAATGTATAGAATTTTACCATTCTGGAAAATATTTCGGACGTTCAGCATTACTGAAGGTAGACAGAGTTTTACAAAGGGTGATTCTCCCCATGATCTTATATAGGCTTCCGGCCTTAATATTTTTATTATTCCAGCCCTTTCTTACCCTCCAGGCATTGGTTAGAAGGCCTAGGAGACCACTGAGAGTAGATCTCTAGTTCTTGCATAGGTGAGGCTAGGTGTCATCAATTTCATACATGTTACTGTGTGTATCTATGAAAAGTTGTGCTTCCTTAAATTCATCTCCTCTGTTGAAAACAAAATAGCTT
>WHYT01016973.1:304748-326187 GCA_009806455.1 Tetrax tetrax
CAGACTAAAAATTGTCAAGATTTTCCCAGATTCTTTTTTTTTTTTTTTTTTTTTTTTTTCATATTTGCATGGCTTCCCATCCTAAATCTTTATTTTACCAAACAGGGAAAGGACCAGTAGGTGATTTTCAAAGAATGTGCTCTGATACTTCTTTCAGCCAGGGTCAGTCCTAACCTTTAACAGTAAAAAATAACTTGAAAGTACAAAGAGAGAGAAGAGGATATCTGCTGATGTTGAGGAGGGAGCATTTTCCTACGCTGATTCTTTTCTCTTTGACTTTCTAGAAGTGTATAAAATGTAGTCATTCAGTTTTAGAGACTTGTTCTGGAAGTGGGCTCAACCAATCAGGAAATTAGAGTCCCTGTCATGCAGCTTCTCTACTGAATCACAGAAGGGTGTGAAACAAAGCAAACGGGGATTTATTATAGATAAAATTTAATTAAAAGTACAGAATATGAAATATAATAAATATTAAAATAAAAACTGCCTTGTGGGGCAGGTAGTGACATGAACATGAGATTAATTTTAATAAGGTGAATAACCCTTCACTAATATGAATATTGGGGTCAGCGTCGAGCCTAAGCATTTGAATATTTTCCTTGGTTCAGATTATTCTTTTCAGATATGAAACAGCTTTTTCTGTTCTAGCTGCAGACAATTTTGAAAATTGTTTGGTGAACAATAAAAAATAAGAATGGAAAGTAACAAGTTTCCATTTCTTAAGGAGGGAGGAGAAAAGCCTCTTCAGTTTTAATTAAGTCTTTCAAGTTTCACTTGATAAGACATTGGGGTACCAGAAGAAATAAAAAAATAAGTGAACTCATGTTCCTGTACAAAAGTGGATGACAAGGAAAAGCAAAATGCAAGGCTTATTATGCGGATTTTTTTTTTTGTCAATGGCAGTTACAGATTTACATAAAATTAAAATAACCTTTAAAATTAGGACAGCTGGGTCACTCTAATGTGATCTGAATTACTGAGCTAATGGTACTCTCATCCCTCCACGTCCTCTAGGCACTGCCATTGAAAATCTAAACCTGTGCAAGAAAACTTAAGTCTGAAGGAAGAGCTGCCCTGGGAAAACTACTCTGTACTACATTCTCTATTGATGCTACACCTGAAGACAAAATAGAGTTCTTAAGTAGATATTTAAAGCCAGAAATGTCTCGAGTTAAAAATAAACAAAAGAGACATTATTTCATATCACTCTTCCATCTGCATTTTGGATGAGTGCTGTTTTTATGCAGAGATTTTATTTTGGTGCATATTCTTAACAAAGATCAAGACTGCAAAGTCATCAGTTAGACAGCAGTAACAAAATTAGCAAATAATATTTAATTGATTTTCTGAAAAGTATAGTGAAGATCCAGCTCCAAAAAAGGTAGTTTTGTGCTGTACTACTGGCAAAAAGAAACCCCAAACTGGGGATACTGACCACATAAGTGAAGACCTGAGTGCTAAACAAGTATTTTAATTATCTCAAAGAAAAGAGTGTCTGGTGGGGAGAGGGGAGGAGTGACCAGAGTGCATGGTATTCTGGCAGTCTTCTAGGATCCAGTCGTTGCTTGAGACTATAAATTAGAGCAATCGTAAAGAATACAAAATCACTCATGTTTTCCATTTTAGACTTTCCCATGGATGACAGAATCCAGGCTCCTAGTTTTAAATAACAAAGTAGGCAAACATCCTTACTTTCAGGACCAGAATTTAAACTCTGTAGGATATGTGTCTCTCTTTGTTCTTTGCAACTCCTATGTTTGGCAAGCTGTTTCCACAGCCTTTGAATGATAAAAACTGTGACACGTGTTTTGCAAGGTTTGTATATGGTTACCAGATGTGATTTGTCTAAATTTATCATTAGGCAAATTATAAGTAGTTGTCTAAAAGCATCTCTTGCTATAAGAGAATGCTTCCAACCATATATACCTACAGATGCTTCCAACTTGTATACATCCATAGGTGCGTATTTCTCAAGGAATTTGAGTCAGAGGCTGTAAACACACGGCGTTGTTTGTAGTGGAGTGATACAGGGCTCCACTACAGGACTGTAGGATAAAGCTTCTGGGTATTTTGAACAATGATTTGGAAGTAAACACAAAATCACTACTCATAAAATTTATGCCCGATACAAGGATTGGTTGAGTGGTAAATATAATCAGGCTTTGCATTCATCTGTAACGATCTGGATTACAATACTTACATTTATTTGACTTATGTTGGTTTTGGCTGTGCTCTGAGGCAGCCAGACGCACGCTAGCTCTGACTCAAGAGATGCAGTCAGCCTGACAAGTGTGTCTGAACTCTCAGCAGTGTTCGTTGGCTTATTGAGCACACGGTCCTGTGTGCTCTGTGGCTGCACAGCTTCCATTTTGCTGCTGTCTGGGAGTGGAGTATTAGTAGAAAGTATGGGTGTCTTCCTTACAAATCTTTTCAAACCTTGATATTCTGGGTTCATTCCCGCAGACAGATTTAAAAGGAGAAAATGCAAAGTTTTTCATCTGATGAAAAGAAATCCGAGTCCTACCTATAGCCCAGGGCCTGAGCGATGGTTTCCAAGGACAGAAGTCTGTTGGAGGGATTCTATGTGGTGTTAATCCTAGGTAGCACTGAAAATAGCAGTGCTCACGTTTTATTGTCATTTCATGTCCACACTAAAAGAGAAGAACTGAAAAATTATAAAAATGAGAAGACTAGTCACAATTACTAGACAAAAATTTTATACTTTGAAAAAAAAAGATCTCAGTCTCTTTGCCTTTTCAGAAAAAGCGTTAGGGAAAACTTGATTTTAGAATTATACGTGAAGGACAAGAAAATACTGAATTCTGAGAGGTTCTTATTTATCTCTTGGAGAAAGTTATATCAAACCCTTGAGTCCCACACAAACAGAAGTACGATTGCCTCATACAGCTGGACTAGCTGAGATTATTTAAACCTAATTACTTCGGACTGGGCTGTTGGAGACTATAAGGATGTACTCCCATATATATAAATTTGTAAGCAGTGAAGATGATTAACTACGAGACAAACAAAAATAGAGATTCTCTCTTTCTTTGGGTGGCATACCTGGGAGTAGGCGAAGTGTAACACCTTTGGTACAGAACAGTTCAAACTACATTACCTAATGATCCCTTCTATGTTTAATATCCATGAATCTGCGTATTCTTATGTTTGAAGAGCATATTAATACATGATTTGCAGCTAGCAGCATTTTTATGTTTTACTGACACCTTTATCCTGACTGTGTTTTGTGTATGTCCATGAGCGTTGGTGTGAGATATTACAAGTACTGCAGCAATATCATGTCTCCCAGATGTAACTGTATTTGCATAAGCACGTCAACTGTGGAACACCGAACATTTCCTTCTCTTATCAGTACAGATTTGCAGAATTTATTTATATATGAGTCTATAGAGAACAAGAGAGTACTTCAGGTTCTGTAAAAGTTACTTAATGACAATTTTGATTGCTATGCTTTTCACCTTAAATGTTAGGTTTAAGCATTCAGTAAATTTATTTCAAACCTATCACTGGAGAATTTTATCTCAAGTTACTCAATAGCCAGTAATCAAATGGGCAGGAGTTAACTTCTCATTTTTTCATCATGAATGTAACTAGCTAATTATTAGCCTGTTATTACTGTTTCTTGTTAATTACCACTTGTTAATTGACTTTTAACTGAATTACCAGTAAACTGTACAATATCCCTGTATAAAAGAAGATCTAAATAGAAGTCTTTTCAGTTGATTTAAAAATCAAATCTAAAAAGAACAGACTTTCCCACAGGTCTATGTAGAAATAGAACTATGTTCATAAATATATGTACTTGACTAAATACAAAGTTATATTTGTAGTAAAAAAAAATTTTTTTGCTTTGCTCAGCCTAAGGGGAAATGTCAAAAGATCTGATATACAGAAAAAAACCTGCCACTCACCCGCTGAAAGTTAGCTCTTTTGAAGTTGCTGCAGTTCTGGCATCTAAAAGAGAAAAGTAGCTTCATTTAAAATTATTTTCTATTATGTAAAAGTTCTTATTAGTGGAATCTGTACTGTTATTGACACACACATGGTAAATATTAATAAGCCACTAAGCAAATAAATATCTAAGATGGTGGTAAATACACATGGCAATGGTATTTGAATGGAGATTTTGCCTAAGAGCCATAAGTTCAGATGCTATATACTCATTTTTAGTACAATCTGAGATCAGGAAAAAAACATATAAAAAACTGTTTCTCATTTCCATTTTGACAGCGCAGTACAATTACCAGAGTTCAGTCACCTTGGGCATTTCATGCTACATCCCTGCGCTACAGCTTCCTTATTTCCTGAGTGCTCCTTACGATACCCTTCATCATAAAATATTCTATGAAGACTTTAAATGAAAGGTGAAATATAAAATTATTCAAATCAAGTGAAAGGCTGAAAAGCTGCAGGGTAAATCTGCCATTCAAAGGGAACTTGACCAGCCGGAAAAACCTCATGAAGCTCAGTAAAGGAAAACGCAGAGCCTTGCGCCTGGGACACAGTATCCCCACACACCTGGGCAGTCTAGTTGCTGATGAAATAGAAAGACGTGGGGTTTCCTAGAGCCTGGAACACGGATCTGAGATTTCGACTGTACCAGGCCTGAGCAACCTCATTCAACTCCAGAGTGGAATCTGACTTCAGAGTTGAAGTTTCTTTGAGTCGGGTCCCAGATCAGACATCCCCAGAAGTCCCTTCTAAAAAATATATTCTATGATTCTGTATCTCTATCTCAGCAGTTTCTTACAGCAAGGTACCTGAAAGCGCTACAGCTCTCTCTCTCTCTCTAAAAAAAAAAAAAAGGTAATTTAGAGTGTAAAAGGAAGTTATTGCCTGCTCATTTTAGTGGTTTCTGATCTCTTAAAGATACAACTCAAAATAATGTCTTTCTTCTATGGTTAGATGTAAAATGCCATGAGACTACACAGCAAGTTGCTCTTTCTCAACTATAAATCACTACGACTTCCCGAGTTCTCTACTAAAAATGGACAGCTTGTGAAATATGTCAACCTGTCTGGCTTCTGACAGGGCTTCCTACAAAACTCTGAGTTATCCAAGAACACTCTGTAGCTGTCATGGCTAACTATCACTCCACAAACCAGACTTCTAAGGAAAAATCCTTTGGGAATCGCAGAATAACAGCAATATTAGCCAAAAAAATCCACCTCTCTGTGGAAGAGCACACAAGTAGAATTTGGTTTTGTGTCATAACTCTGAATTTGGAAAGAATGTTGCTTCTAATTTTATATGAATGATCAGACCACTGCAACCATTAGAATACAGCCATTCATTTTTTTTTTCAGGAAAACATAGGTAAAGATCACACACTGTTTAAAAAAATAAAACACAGCAGAACCTTACTGCTATGTAAGTTATTTAGTAGCTATTGATAATGACAGAAATTGAGCATATGGCTTTTTTAATCTACTGCTAATAGTAATAATAATATTGATGATGATCATGATGCGTACTTGAATACTGTTACATTCTACTGTTGCACTAGGTATGCCCTATGGTTTGGACTCCTTCACTGTGGAAAATCCAGGTTACAGAAGGAAATATTGAATTTGTGTCAAGAAAATTGCTTACATAGTCATACACTTATTGACTTAATAAAAAAATGCAAAACGACTGTGCTTTATAACACTTAGAAGATCATTAGACTTAGCATTTCTCTTCTGACATATTAACCTCCCTACAACCATGGCAATATATATATGTAGGGGTTGGTTTTCTTTGTTTTTTAGTAAATACAAGGTTAAACAACTTCAATTTGGGTCTCAACAAGCAGTTATATTGGGATTGCTGGATATGATTTTAAGACTATGAAGATTTCAATGTGTGTTCCAATATTTCTAAATTGCTGCAACCTTAGAAATTAAATGTACTTTTCTTCATAGTTTCACTTCAATTTTCTCCATCTGTTTTTTTAAGTGCTCCAACTTCCATTAGGCTAAAGATTTTACAGAGGCTTTTCTAGAGTTTCTGATGTCAAGTTTCTCCAGAGTCACATTAACAAATTACATCTATATAATGCACTTTCAAAATATATAAATCTGTCATTCCTTGAGAGAGTTTTCTTGCCAGTACATTAATTAGGAAAATGTTCTTTTAGACTATTTAAATTACCAATGTTTAATTAGCTATTATTGCTGAATTAAGGATTGATTTCTCGTATCAGCATATATTGGTCCAGGCTCTCACCCATCTCAGCCAAGTTTGCTGAGATGAAAAGCAAAATGAGAAGGTGACCTTGGATTCTGGCAGTGCTTGATGCCGGCTGATCCAATGGTTAAAGGCCAGAGAAACACAAAAGTTGTTCCTACTCCTTTCAGTTGCCAACAGCAGATTGAGATTGTCCAGGTACATCTATTGGCTTTAATGGAGAAAAGTTTTTCTTTTTTAAGAGTTACTATGAAAGTTCTATGGCATCAAACTTTCTCCAAAGATACTTTTGCTGCAGAGCTGTTGTGCTGAAAATGCCTTTATTGCAGGGCCGATGTAGTCCACTGTCGGATCCACTGGCTAAAAGAGCGTTCCCTGTTTTTAAGAGTTGGCTCCAAGTTCTCTGAAATAAATACACTTCTACAAATGTTTGGCTGCATACGTTTTGTTTGTTTGGAAGGAAAACTGAATGGATCTATAGGCAAGATAATCTGTATCTCTAGGGTTATGGATTAACAAAAATCGCAGAAGTATTTCTGTAATCAATTAAAAAAGATACAGCAAAAAAACCAGATATACTGGCAAGTTCAGCAACCTTCTGGTGCTCACGTTCAAAAGACAATTTATGGGGAAAACTGGCTGGAGTAAAGTAAGGGCCAATTCTGTAGAACAAATACAAAAGGTTTCATTTCCTAAAGCATGCTAAAGAACATAGACCAAGATCCTATTATTCTCTTGAGCTTCTAAATTCCCAGGCTAAGATTTTACTGCCCGTAACATTAAGCAATCATTGAAGGGATTCCTGACTCCTGTCCAATCCTACAGTGCAGCAGACCATAGACCTAAACTCTCAATTCATAGTTGTCCATTTAACATTTCTGTTTTCGGCAGATTTGTGGTTTAGAAATGATTAAGAAATAAAGTTAGAAAACCAATGAAAAATAGGCTGGCATTGTAATATTTCTTGCCAAGATGAAACCAAATACTGCAAAGTAACACTCCAAAAGAGTCAGAGGTTTGAGTCTATGCTTTGGACTTCATAGACTTGAAGAACTAAAGATGCTTAGGTTAAAAGAAAAAAAAAAAGAAAAATACAAGAAAAAAAAAAGAAAATTAATTTGTACATACTTACCCAGGGTGATTGATATGCAGGTAATGAATGCATCATGGAATGTTTTTTGTCCGAGCACCATCAGGAAAAAACAAGAGCCTTTCATTTCACGGTAGGAAAATAAAATTAGTTCCACCCAATAGTGACCTTTCACCAGCTTAACTTCCCCTGAACCCTTCAGTAAAATTATTTAAAGAAAGTGATAAATAAAGGCAGTATCTAATACAGTGAGGTCTATGCGCATCATCTTCCATACCAACAAAATTATACTCATTATAAAGAACTTACTTGCGCTGCTCTGTTGGGGATATAACAACTGCAGAAATTAAACACTGGGTCTAAGTTGCAGTTTCTTCAGAAAGTAAAAGGGATGAGCATCTGTAAAGTGCCTAAAGGACTGAAAGAGCTGTATAATCAACGGCTCCCCTCTTAAGCTGCACGTGATGACTGGAAAATAAAACAATAGATGTATCTGATGTTAGAATCCGGAATCCATCATTTCACAGGTTCACAGTCATTATTTGATCTACATAATTACACTGAACATTTCAATTAAAGTAAGACTAATTTTAAAAGAAAATTATCTGAGCCTCATTTCAAAAGGAGACTTGGCTACAGTTAGAAAATGTTTTTGCACATCTATTTTAAAAAAGTATGACAATGGAAATATGATTACATCTAAAAACTACATAATTTGTCCTAAAAATAGGAATCTAATGTATGCATCCATTATTTTAAAATATTTTATTTTTAGATAATATGGCAGAGAATAAAGAAATACTTAGTTAAAATGTGGTAAGTGATCCCCTTGGCGGGGGAAAAAAAAAACCAAAAAAAAAAAAACCCCACAAAACAAAACCCAACAACTTTTGTGGGGTTTTTTAAGGCATCATTTCCCCTGTCCAGTTCATTACTAAGCTATGGAAACAGCGGTACCAGCACAGCAGCAAGAGGGGCAGGGAGCAGCGGTTAGAGATAAGGACAGTGAAGCCAGTATTGCCTTCAAAGAAATGCACGTTGACCCCCTTCTTCAGGGGGAGAATTCAGTCCTTGGGAAGAGTCTGTGCTCCTCATCTAAATTAGACAGCTGCTAAAAACCTCCTCTGCGTAGGCTGCACCGTGACCCCAGCGCCTCTAAAAGCACTCTGGCCATGACCACTTTCACCCCTAATCTGATCCCTGAAAACCAAGCCTTAGAAGATGTGTAAAGTACTTATTCACTTCTGAACATGCTATAAAGCTATCCCTTGGAGCAGATGGAGTTTATTTTGTAATCTCTTTACAGCAGCAGAGCGACAAAAAAAAAAAAAAAATATATACTGCAGTGCAGTCCAGAGTTAGTGTCTGCTTTAAATGACTTGAAATGTTATAAAAATTACTTTGCGTCTAATAGAGGCACCCTTTCCTGTCAAAAGGGAAAGGTTAAGTAATTGTCAATGAGATTTGATTAAATATTTGCTAATCAAATTTATTTTTCATTAATAGATGGATTTGTTAGTCTCTGCGTCCCAGTGATAGCCTCAAGAAGTCAGTACTGGAAAATCTTTGATTATTCTTTTACAGTTTTATAAATATTTTAGTGATCTAATCAAAGTAAAGGAACAATGGAATATGATTTAGGTAAGTATAAAAAGAGCTAATGAACAGCTAGGCTATCTTTGCACAATCTATTTTTGAGTAATTTTGAATAAGAATGAATTCCTTAATTTCAGTCTATTTGGAAATAATTTATGAACAGAATAAGGACAGACAGTCTTGATTGTGTTACTTTTTCTAAGTTGTTTCCCAGTTCTAATAAATGGTAAAAATAAAAATCTTTAGAAAATACATCCCCATTTGAGCCTGAATTTCTGTCTGAGAAGAATCTGACTCAATTTGAAAGACAATTTTTTTTCCTCGTTTTTACAGAAATTGGGGCAACTGAAAGTGAATAGCGAGGGAGAGAGAGGGTCTATACTATTCTGAACTAAGACCACAGTATTATAGTATTATCTGTTCTAATAATAGCCCTATACTACCATCTATACTGACTTTTTAAAAATTTAACATGTACTTGAAAAGATGAACAGAAGACTTGATGGTGTACTTCAGTTACCACTTATTTGTTTCAACATAATATATGCTTTTCTTGATTTTACTTGCACTTTAGTTTTTTATGATAATTGCCTACTTATCCTGTTCTCGTCAGCTAATCAGGAGTAATTATTACATCTCTTAATTGACCAACAATAACTACTGTATCTTGTTTTGTTAATTAAATGCTTGTTTAGGAGAATATTTAATTTGCTATAGTAACTTTTTTTTTTTCTTGGCGAGTAAGTCAATGTAACGTTATTATTATTCTGCCTATATAAGGCAGCACATGCAAAGCTCCTAAGAAGATTATGTGCAACACCTTCTATCTACCATAAAAGGGCTCTGCTGAAGCTTATGTTATTGTTAAACGTCTTGTAAAAGGAATCTGTGACAAGTTTCGGTTACGATATGGAAAGCATTCCAGCACACGAATAACTCAAGAAGTTGATTTTCCCCATAGATAGTACGTTAGGGATCTTCTTTTGGTATAACTCTCAGCTTCCAAAGTCTTTAATGAGATCCCAAAGAAAACGTTGTATCATGGAAGTCATGGTGTCTTTTTCATAATGCAAAGGTGACCGTTACCATGAGTCAGCAGTGTCCTCAGGCCCCTAGGGACATTAAGGGATTTCAGTCACCTGGGAAGCTGGACCGAAGCAGAGGAGGGCACCAGGAGACCTCCGTGCCCACTCTTCCAGCACACAAGTTCTGCAACAGCACTGGTGCTGCCGCCGCGCAGAGGAGAAGGAAGAGCGGCAACAACGTGCAGTAATCTCCGGGGAGATGGTCTGAAGTTGCTTATGGAGGGAAGCCTCCGTGCCTGACCTCAAAGCAGCACATGGGAAGTCAAGTGGCAGTCTCGGGTGTAGCACCAGCCAATGACACGATTTCATATCCAGTTCCTACATGTACCAAATCTTGCCGCACACACGACTGATTCCGCGTTGCTTAGTCCTCAGATTTAGCAGAGCTGTGTGGAGGGGTGAAGGAATTAGTTCTAACCACACCTTAGGGTAAATTAGTTCCAGGAGCTACACACAGAACTCAGAAGTAAGTCAAGACTTGCATGAGGACCGAGACACCACAACTCACATAGTGCTGGCTCAGTCAGCTGAAGACTGCACAGTTTCTTTGCTCTACAGTTAAAGGTCCACACTGGCTTCTGTTATTTCCTAGTTCCTAAAGAAGCGTGCTCTTGTGTCATTCCACAATGCAATGCAATTTATGTAAGCTCATGAACCAGTACAACGTACACAAACTCGGTCTGTTGGCAAAAAAGAAGAGGTCATCGGGCATTCGGGACTCCACAAAGCATAATCTGAGAGCTACTGAACTACAAGTTCTTCATTTTTCACCCCTAATCAGTTACTATCAATGATGTAAAAGAGTAGGGATGGAATGTTTACCTTGGTCTTATCATTTTTGAGAGAGAAAAAAGAAAAAAATATTCTTTAATAGATCCAAGGGCTTTTTTTTTCAGTTAAGATAATCTTTCTGTGAAAAAGACAAGGACATTTATTTCTTACAGAAATTTCTACAAATAAGTGTATTACAATAGAAAATATGGCCTAAGAAACACGCTTGGCACAAGGTTGAAAAGATTTAAATTGTGTGATATGTAGCGTAATAAATAACTTAAAAAAAAAAAAAAAAAAAAAAAAAAAAAAAATAAAAAAAAAAAAAAAAAAAAAAAGCTGTTCTGCATGACCTTGGTCAAATCAGAATGTTTTTCACTCGTAACAAACTACTGGTATTGTCTGCGAGAGGCCACACTTTGCATAAGCAGTGACCTTCATTTCCCTTCCATCACCCTCGGAAGCACAAGGGTCCCTTTGAATATTTCTGCTATTGTGAAACGACTCTCCTTGTTTTCGCAAGCCAGATTGGAAGGTAATATTCTGTAGCTCTTAGTGACTGCACATCTAGTGAAATTCTTTGGCCTTTATGCTTTGAATGTCAGATTTTAATCTATACCTTATTTAAAAGAGAGAGTCATTTTGGGATCAAAATTAAAGCAGTACCATTTCACTGAACATGGGATGCTTCCACAGTTCAAGTGCTGGTGCTGTGCAGAAGTTATTTTTGTCTGTTGGTACGTCAGTTTGGCTGTGTAAGGTCAGCTCTTTATTTTAAGTAATACGTGATCCCTGGAGTGTATCCAGGCTGTAGTAGATGCAGCTGAACATGTGCTTACAGGAGAGGGGTCTGTTGCATTGTATTTCACGTACGTCCTTGGTCTTGAACATTTGCTACCAGATTTGAGCAACTTGGCCTATGCTTATCTGTAAAGGCAGAAGAGCATGAAGCCTGTTTCTGAAGAAGACTTAAAAAGAAAATAAATCCAGGATCCTTTCAGCAGCTAGCATGGAATTAATTGGAATATTTAATAAAGCTTGCATTGCTAAATATCTTATTGAGTTGGAAACAGCTGGTTTGAATATGCAGAAGCTTTAAAAAAACATATGGGAAACTGTATGTGATTGGGAGAGTGCTTCAAAGTGCTTTTTGGCATAGCACACAATTATTTCATACTAAGTAGGATTCAAACTACAAACGATCAAAAAGGAAGCTGGAGAATTAAGTGTGAGCTAAAGGAGTAGCAAATCCTGATAAATAAAGCAAAGGCTCGCAATGCAGTGGTTTATCAGAATGAAGTCGACTAAATTCTCCCCATTTGGACTTTTTTAACTTACTCAAGGAAAACCAAAACCATTGAGAACCTGCAACTCAAAACAGGCTTGCTAGAACGCATGATGTGGCTGGTTTAGAAGTTCTTTGAAAGTGGAAAATGTTTCTAGCATTCCCGAGCTGATTTTAAGATGTTGCAGAATCTGGCAGTGGATTCAACACCAAATTAAAGGTGATTGTGCTGAATCTAAGTGGCAGGCTTTATTCAAATTACTTTTTTTTTTTTTTTTAAGATACAGTCAGACTGGGTTAACTGGGTTTATTAATAAATAGTGACTCAGGCATCTGTAGTTTTTACACACTTACGCTTCTCAGGTGTCGTAAACATGTAAGTTATGAGCTAAATCTACAAAACTGTCCCTTCTCCTACCACTTGCACAATTAATATCTTATTCACTGTACGGTTTCACGCTAATAAATGTATGTTTAAGCAGGCAGTGTAGCTGAATAAAAGCAATATTAATAGAACAAATAGGAATAAACACCAGTTTCCCCACTTGCTCAATTGAGAATTGCTGACTTGAACACAAAGCTCGAAGAAGGTTGGTGTGTAAATAGCAGCTTCAAAAGAGTATTCATAAAAATTTGGATTCATAATATCCAGAAGAGCTTGTTTTCATGCTCAGGATATCAGTACATTTGAAGCTACACAACATGCAGAGGCAGAATTGAAAAGCTGAAGGAAAAAATTGCTGCAATAGGTGAAAAGCAGCTATTTCTCATTTTATATTGAAATTAAACCATTTGGGGCCTGAGTCCTTAGGCAATTTTCTACAACGGAATTCATTTAATGCTGTTATTATTTTTCCCTCAAATTGATGAAATAAGACCACAGTAGACATTATACTTTTAAATACTCCTTTCATATGTGCAAAAGATCAGAGAACACTGAACTCCTCCAGAGCTGATTTTCTGCTGGAGCAGAACAGAATTTATGGCCAGATCGCTGCCGTATGAAGCATATCCATCCATTCACAACTTGTATGGACATTCACAACCCTAACTCTAACAGCCCACCTTGCAGTAGACAGGTGAAATGGTTTGGTAAAACCATCACATTACCTAAGGGTCACCGTAAGAACAAAGCATGGTGTCCCTTTAGAAATTATCCCATGCAATCAAGACGTGTCGTCAAAGCAAAAAAAAAAATTTTACTGTTAACAGAATGAGATTGAAGCGTAATACATCGAACAAAATCTTAATTACAGCAAAGCAAAATACTGACATGGGCTTAAAGAGAGATTTTTCAAAAGCAATCGCTGCCAAACCAAGCTCAGCATCTCCTCTAGGCTACTTTTTACCACACCTACTTCAGAGATTCCCCAAACCAAGCATGATGAAAATCAAAGCAGTACTGTGCATTTCTGAACCAGCACCATTTCAGCCAGTCCTGAAAAGAAATCTTGGCCCTTCCTAATTAAATGTTTAATGTCAGAGAGTACTCCGACTGTAAGCCTGAGAGGAGTCACAAACGCGTGTATTTCCACAGACTGCACACACTCCATGTTGTTTTAAAACACATTTTCCACAAAATCTAACAGGTGGTATTAGTAATCTGATCGAAGCAAAAAGATAAAAGACACTTAAAAATTGAGATAAAAAATATTTTTGTAATTTAGTCTCGTTTCTTCTGCAATTTGTCCTAGATTAAACTACAATAAAAGAACAGAACGGTTTGAAAATGCCAGAAAGAAAGGAATTAAATAGGAAATAAACGGATGCGACAGGGTGGTATAGTTCATCTGTAAATTGGAGCACTGTAGAGGTAGTAAATATAACTGTCATATATAACTGACTTCCTGAGAGGCAATATTTGGGGCCCGAAGGGGTGCTAAGCTATTTTCTCACAACTTAGGGATTCATATGAACTCCTCCATTATTCACTCCAGTGCCCGATTGTTTATCATCTCACTAGAATTTGGAGGACATCCAGTAACTTCCATAGAAGCTATGCAAGGATGATGTTTCTGCAAATTAAAAGGTTGTTTTCCCTCATGAAAAGAAACAGAATGTTTCAAGAGTATAGTATGCAGGTACATACATTTCATAAGTACAGTAACATTGGCAACAGGCAGTTTAGTGTGGTCTAGAAACCAGTGTGGTTTTGACTGGTCAAGTATAGATATCCCTGGAAGTGCGTAGAGTGCAGGCACTTTATAGCTTATCTACTTTATTCCCAGTTCCTTTGCCTTGTTTTTCATGGCTGAATTTTCCCCAAATCTGCCCCAAGCTCTCCTTAGCCTGGTCAAGTCTTTCTTACAAGACTCAGTACCAAGATCTCAGTGTAAGAGTTAATTCACTACCTGGCACTGTGCATGTAAAATTCCCTTACCACGCTATATTTATCAACATGGATCCTGATGTGCTATTTTACCACCCAGTCCCTGAGAGCACCTTCTGCTTCTTTTTTGTCATTACCCTTACCTTCATTACCCAGAACAACTTAGCAAACTGTGTCACTTCGCTGCTCATTCTCCTTTTCAGTTCACTGATGACTACGTCCCGGTGGGACTCCACGGTGATTTTCTTCCAGCAAGAAAACTGACCATTACCTCCCACTCTCCGTACCGTAAGCTGTTTCTGTGCAGGGTAAATGTGCCGAGTGGGAGGCTTCTTTATATACTTGCACCTTTTAAAAAACTATTCCACCTAACTTACAATTATATCTAATACATAAATGATATTTTAATGATATAAATATATTCCTAGAAAGAGACTCGGCAATTATTCTTTTCAAAGAACATTTTTTTTTCTTATTGGCAGTAATTTAGGTTTGCCCTCTGTCGCACCTTGACATTTTTGCTCAGCTTCTATTTTTTACACATGTGAATCACTAGCTTTTCAATACCAAACTGTCACAGACTTGTATATTTTGAAAAGAAGCCAAGTTTCAGTATCATTATACTTACACATTCACCCCAAGGCATAATTGTTCTAATACACAATTTTCATCCTGCAATTTAAAGGAGAGTTAGTGTGTCTCTTTGCCTTCCAGTAACTGTCACAGGATTTTCAGTATGCACTGGATAACACCAGCCCTTTCCTGTTCCCATGGAAATCAATAGTAACACTTCATACCCATTAAACTCTATCAGAAAGAAAATGAGATCTAAGTAATTAGGACCCACTTTTGTTTGGTTACTGGTTCATTGGAAATCAGGAGAACTCTTAGTCAGGAAAGCACAGGGCGCTCTGCAACGGGCTAAAATTTTCAGACAACAGAAACAAATGCGAAATGCTCCGTATCCCACCTGGCAGGAGCCACGCTCCTCCCATCCCCTCACCACGGAGCCACGTCGCGCCGTGCCAGCAGCAGTGACGAGCTGAAGGAAAACTGACTCACCCGGGCCCAGAGATGCCCTCGAGTGCCTTGATGCCCGAGGCACAGCCAGGGGTAGGGTAAGACAGAGTAAGCAAACCCTGTGCGGAATGAGAACTTCACCTGGGCCGCAAGCAAAGGTAAACCACCGTCTGGTTTTTCCAGTCTCGTATTTAACTTGAGCACTGCTCGGCATCACGACATCCAACTGAGTGTAGGACACTTCAATGTGTACCAAAAGATCAATCAAGGGTACAGAGTGAAAGTAATAGAAATTCACCATCCGTGTTCCTTTTCTTCAGGTTTCTGCATGAGGTTTGTGTGCCCACAGAGGTCCTTCTCTCGGGTGAGATTTAAGGCAGTTTTAACCCAGTTTGCTGAAACAATGAAGCTAAGGATCTGACAATTTAAATGAGCTATCACAATCTCTTGGTTGGCAAAATAAAATATCTTCAGTTGATAAAGAAACAAGGAAAAAGTTGTGTTTTTTTTTTTTATTTTCCATAAAAATCCCCCAGTTTTGAAAGACTTACAAGAGCTAAACATCACATATGGAATTAATCATAGATTGCAGTAACTACAAGGGGTTTTTTTAATAAAATAAGAAGAATTTGACAGATTGACCAGTAACTGAAAGATACAGAGTTCAGAATCAATCCAGTAGCAATACTGTGCGCTAGGAGGGTGGAAAATAGCATAAAAATGTAATGAGACTCAGTAGAACAAAATTACTGACTTCTCAAAGGAATATAATTCAAATATTGATCACGTACAATGTATTCAGGAACTGAAGAGACAGCCCTCACACTAAGTGTCTTAGGATCACTGCAAGTTTTCTGTGTAGCGTAAGTTTTTTGACTCCAAATATTCCTGTTTCCAGGAGCAAGAAGGTAGCTACGTGGCTTTAGAACCTGATCAGTTCTTGCAGTCTTCAAGATGTCTTTCAATTGTATTTAAATGAACTTGTGCAGTAGCATTTTATAAAAATATGAATATGCAGTTATTTCTTTAACAGCTTATGCCTGTATTTGAATCTTTTTCTAGAACTCAGCAAAAACATAATCTAAGACATACTATGTAAAAGTGAGATACAGTATTGTGCACATGCTTTGCTGAAGTAAAAAAAAAAAAAAAAAAAAATTGTAAAAAAAATTGTTTACTGTATACCTAGTGCAGTTTATCTTTGACTTAACAAGTACCTAAAAAGAACAGAAGCAGGCAGGAAGGCACCAACCTGCCACTCTACCTGACTGCAAACAGAAGTTTTAAATCCCAGTCTCAGTTCTCGCAGACCTTGTTTGTTCTCGATCTAATCACATCCTCAGTTTTCATACTACTTATGCTTACAATGTTAACAAAAAGTAGTGCAAAGTACAGTTTTGATCCAAGTCTCTGAAGCAGAATAAAATAGTTTGTGCTAAAGATTCCTGAAGATTGGTATAGAAGATCAATTTTAATTCGTGATAAAACTCGTTATGATTTGAACAATTTCAGATTTTTGGTTCTCCTTATGTTCCAGCTGTGCTTGGGATCCATGGAGCTCTCAAATTTAGAAACTAGTACCTATGTAGATGTTCTGGGAGACTTTGAATGTTGACAGAAGATTGATAGAAGTCTGTAAGTATGAAATAGTGACTCAGGTATCCTGTGAGAAGCATTGTAGGGACAGTGTAGAGTCACTACAAGCCGTGAAAAACTGACAAGAAATTACAAGAAAAAGCAGCACAACAGAAATAAGTAACTATGAATAACCATTTTAGCTTTACACCCTGTTGATGCTCTATGTACTAGCACACACTCAGTAATTAAAAAATGCCAAGAGCACATCTCTACCTGACGATCTCGCTTTTCCTTTCACCAGTTTTGCCCTCCAATTTTTCATCCCTCTTAGTTTCTTCACAGCAATGCATTGATCCTGCAAGCTGTAACTTGCCTATTATTGAGTTTTAAAAAAATCTGTATTTTACAAGTCTGATTTGGTACTGGACAGGCCTAAAATAGCAATGCGTGGTATTACAATAAGTATAATTATATAAACAGAATATTCTGTCTCTAGAATGTATTACACCAATCAAATAACTAGGGAAAAAGAAAAGAGCACATTCTTAGTACAACTTTTACGTTGCCTAACATTTTTACAGCTGTAGGAGACAACCCCACTAACTAGTGAGAGCCAAAATAATTTAAATGGCCATTACTCCCACTGATACATTTCACAGATCTTTGCTGTCCTTTCAGTTGTCAAGTACATGGGCCTATTTTGGTGCTCTGAGTTCAGTATTAGTTTTGATTCATTTTTAACAAAATAACTATGAAAATTGACCTATTTAAAAAACTTGCTATACCATATGGAAAAGTATTTTCAAAATACTTTTTTTTTTTTAAAAAAAAAGTGGAGCGGAAACATCAGAAAGGCTGCCTGTGTTTGACTGTAATGAAAAGCAAGTGAGTTTTGAGAAAGCAACCGCGATTGAATAAATGTATATAATGTAACGGTATATATTATATGTGCCCAGTGGGTCTAATAACTGAAGAGAGTATATATACACATGTAGGTTTTCATTCTTCTGAACCAGTTCGCATACCTCAAAGTCTACTGCAAGGATCAAACAGTAAGATACTCTGATGAACTTTAAGATGTTTATAAGAGAGAGGACGTGTTACAGTGGGCTGAATACGGTCTGTACTATTAGGTGCCCATGTAATAACATTGGTGGATTAGAATAATGTAAAGTTGTAAAGGTTTTTTATATCAATGGAGTTTTGTCAATAATTTCGCTGAGACTGAATTCCCAAAATGTTGCAATAGTAAGTTGGAAGGCAATTCAAATATTTCCATATGATTCCTGTTGAGTTCCAGAAGAAATAGAACTTCTGCTTTTTCTGAACTTTACGGAAAGAACAGTTCAAACCAAGCCTAGATACTGTCGCATGAGAAGACTTCGATTGTCAAGAGTTTTACATTCAGAAGATGAGGCAGATATGATCTACTTGACATTTCATCAGCATCTCAGCCTCAGTGCAAAGAAGGAAATTCAGTCCCAGACTGCTTCACAGGGAAGCTTTGTATTTTCTTTATCTTATTTTTATTATTTTTATTTTAAACTAAGCTAAAGCTTGTAGGCATCTAACTTTGAAAAGACATGCAAAGTTTTAGTACAGCAAACATAAAAGAAGTGTCTTTCAGTTTTGTTTTCTTTCTAGGTAAGGGTAGGTAAATGTCAAGAAATCTCTTTCATTTTATATTCTAAAAAAGAATGATTTATGGAGAAGAGAAATCACATTACTTACCTATAATAGGAGATTTTTGAAGGTAGTTCCATGTTTCCCTAAAGGTAGCACTGAAAGATCTGTGATGATTCACCAGTTTGTACTACAAAGTTAGGAGGCAGAAGCTCCATTAATTATTTAACTCTATTAAGGAAAAGAAAAACAATGAAGAAAATTAAACTTAGGAAACATGGAAATGAAAGGAAAAATATTCACCTTTTCCTCACATGTCAAAAATCCCCAGAAGTTTCAAATGAGAAAAACAGGCGAGTAGAGCCTTCTGGAAAAAAAATTGCTAAATTTGGGGAAGCAGAAGGGTTTTTTTAAGCATTATGCCATTGCTGCACATTCTTGGTCTCTTGTATGCAGGGATGTTGGCACTCAACAGAACCAACCAGGCATTTGCATCTTTTAGCAGGTAAATACAGGTATACACCTGGCCATTCACAGAACTGAGCTTGAAGGACTACAGAAACCTTCCTGGGGTTTAGGTTGAGTGCACCGAGCAGCCCAGCGCTGCAGGCTGCGGCTTCACGCTTTCAGTGTAACGAGAGCTTCAGCTCCCATAATTTGGCAGCCTTCCGCCGACCTCAGTGCAGCAAGATGTATTTACTAAGTGCTACCCCTTGTATTTTAGTGGCCACCTCTATGTAGAGCAAAAAGATGTTGCGGGCACACAGCGAATGGTGTAGGGTGTAAATGTGCACAGGTGAACCTAGAGGTAAGGATCACAAATCCACAGTGTAGAAATCTAAATGCCTATTTGGAAGCATACAGCCAGGAAAGTTTAAAAGTGGAGGGAAGAGAGAAAATGCAGGTACATACCAACACTGAAAGAAAAGTCTCACTATTTCTAATCTACTGAGCACTGAATTAGGATTTTAATATAAAGGAAAGGACTTTTAAACATTAATTAAGACAGTTTCAACCACATTTTAAAGAATATTATTTTATGGAAGGTCTGATGGTGTTACTTCGCTGAAGAACCTGGTGGAGTTCCTATATTCCTGGGCATATATTGCAATGGGGAAACAAAACCCTTATGATTTGTAGTCATAAACTCAACAGATAAGCTTTAAGAGATCACTTCTCAGACTCTGCGTAAAGCTGTCTCGTATATACACTCTTTCTTAACTTACATCTTTCTGCCCTTGATGCACCCAACATAATGCAGCTGAACATCTGCTGGAATGCTTCATAATTTTAATTGATTATCATAGATGATTAAAAGGAAGGTATATCGATTGCGTATCTCAAGAGAACACGATCTATATATTTGTTTAGGTCTGTAGAATTAGCTTGTCCGAAAGGAACCGTTAAAAACAGTCTAATAAAACTATAAGATCGCTTCCTAGAGGTGATAGTTATATCAATAACACGTGCAACTTATTATTCTCGTTGACATAAGCCTTGAGTAGTCTGCCAGCAGAAGGTTATGCTATGAAACATAATTAACAAAAAAATAAAATTGATTACATATCTATGTCTTGAAACTGAGAAGGTATTTCTGATGATTATTGAAATATTGAAGTGTTTAATTTATCTTCTCTTTGCACCAAATCAGTAGAAAAATCTCTTTTGCAATTTTAATGTATTACTCCTAAATTTGCTTTTATTATAAGAATGTACTTTTCCTTTCTGAGAAGTGGTTATGAATAGATAACTGATATTCTTTGAAAATGCCAGTTTGAAATGTATAGTAACGAAATCAGACGAATACGTCCTAACATATTTCTTTGCTTATTTTACTGTACAGGAGCTTTACATGTAAATTAAAAATGCAGAATAATCACAATTGCTATTTTTATTTAAGATAGTTTTCCTCTAAAGTTTACGGGCAACAAGAACAAGGCATGTATCTTGCTTTCATGTAAGTCTCTGGGATGATTTGGATTATAATGGGTCCTGAATAAGAGAGAATCCCTACAGTGTTACATCTGACAAAGCCTTTATATGAATCTATGTAAGATGTCATTGTTCAAAGCCTATTTATTTTTCTTTTTTGTAGAAAAGAAAGTCATTTTATTGGTCTTTATGCAGACATCAGGGTTAGATGATCTGAGATGGAGTTTCAGATGTAGCTCTAAAGATACTGTGCAATTTTAAATAGGTCAGTTAACTATTGTACAGTTCAGTTTGCCTTTTTGTGAAAGGAGAATAATAAGGTAGCTAAAGACCTAATAATACTGTGCCATATTTGTATTTTTCAGTGGTGCTACAAGGCTTGCTTACATAATGCGCCTCAGTTAGTTTGATGTTATGTGGCCACTGTTACAGAACGAAGATTAATCTATGTCCATAATGAGAAAACTACTGTATCTCATTCTTTTTCTTATACATTTTTTATAATAGCGTAACTTCAAAGATTTCAATGCAAAGACATAGTACTCGTGCCCTGACAGGAGAAGAGAGCTCATTGTCTGTTACTCCTACCTGGTGCTTCTTCTCCGAATAATTTTGTTTGTGGGGAGAAGTCTTAAAACGATCAGAACGTAATCATTAGTCAGCATCATAATCAAGAATCAACTCTGCATAAGAAGCTTGTCTAATTTAATCTTTCTGAAATCTACTTTAAACTGCTTTTCTGCACTACATGAAGAGTGGTATTTCAGCGAGCCGCATTCGTTGTTTCACCTGCGTTAGGGCGGTTAACAGCGTACGACACGCGAGGCGCGGGGAGGGAAGCAGAGCTAACAAATGTCTCCCGGTTACTTGATTCCATCACCTGTTTATACCATGCTGATAGCCAAACCTAGCGGTTAAAAAAAAAAAAAAAAAAAAAAAAA
>WHYT01016973.1:338458-386153 GCA_009806455.1 Tetrax tetrax
AGAGGTTAAAAAAAAAAAAAAAAAAAAAGCATCACACACAAATTCTGGCAGACAGCCTATGAGTTTCAGAGCTGTTAAGGCTGCATGTTTCAATCAGTTTTGACATCTTTTGGCATTTCTCCTCAGATTCTGCTTTCTATAAATAATTCCCTTACTTAGGTGTTATTTCTAGTTCGTTTCCAAACATATAGCAAGAATGCTTCTCACCTCTTACTATGGCTTTTCTTCACTATTGAACAAGAATTAAAACTTACTTGGCATTAAAATAATCTAGTACGTTTGGTGGATGGAACATTTGTTGCATTTTAAATTAAATTTTGAATTCTCACACTGAGATCTTGGAGAAATTACCGGCATCCCCTTTTCTTATTTGAGATAGTCTGAGTTTCCTCTCGGCAGTTGGAGTGAGTTGACAAATTAACAGCCTCTGTCACAGCAGGGGAGCCTAGGGAATGGCTTACATCCCCCTTCCATGCTCTCCCCCTTGGCTCACAGATATGAAGTTATGGTTTCCTTGCACACCCATTCACCTCTGCTGGCACTGTTGCGAGGGGGTGCAGAGAAGCAGCCGGAGCTTTTCCCATACAGCTCTTTTAAGAGACCACGCATTTCCCTAAAGGAGGGGAGGCAGCTCAGCAAGGCCACTCCGTGCCCTCATGCCTGGTATTTCATTTGACCAGAGCTCTGCAAGGCTCTGATGGCGTCTGGAGAAAAAGTCCACTGAGTGACCTCCTAGGACACAGTGGCTGTTTAAACCTCTTTTTTCCCCTCAGATATCTGTACCTTCCTGATTTCTTCTGCTTTCTGAACTACAGAGAGATGACAGGAATTGCTGCTTCCCTAGGAAGCGTTCTTTAGCATGGCTGCTTCCATCACAAGGCTCACCAGGCTCTTTGGCTTCATTTCAAGGAATCATCCTGGCCAGGAGAGCGTTTCTGCCTCTCGGTGAGGGTGGAAATATTCTATGGCTTTAAGTATTTCTGAGATGTTCATCTTCTAGTGTGATTCCACAGTGAGTGGTAATAACATCCATCCCTGCTGGCACCCCAAAAAAGTGGGAGAAGATAATTGTCCTGGGGAACCAGTAAGTGATGGTTCTGATGAATCCTGAATAGAATCATAGCATCACAGAATGGTTTGGGTTGGAAAAGACCTTTAAAGGTCATCTAGTCCAACCCCCCTGCAAGGACTATTTAACAGGCCTATCTATTTAAGACTGTAAAAGGAGTAAACTTCATAAAGATAATTAATTAAATGCTTTTCACACAGATCTCGGAGCTCAAATCTTTTCTAACAAGCTGAGGGGGTTTTGTTGTTTGGTTTTTTGAGGTTTTTTTTAAGATTGCAGGCTTGATTGATAAAGCCACCTCTTATTTTCCACTCTCCAGGCCATTTTACTTAACTAAGGAAAACCTGTAAATAGAATGAACAGGTCTTGCAATAAAATGGATTTCAAATTAAGTCAAACTGAAATTTCCTAATAGAGAACCATCAACAGACCCTTATGAGGTCCATATTTTGTCAAATACTCTTCTGTATTTTCACCAGTAACTCAGATTATAATATAATTACCAGCAATTCTACATCTACAAAGGTTTCAAGGATAATAAGCAATTAAAAGAAATTAAAGAATGATCATATTGTCTGGATGCCAATAAGAAAGTTTTAATACAGAAAAATTCAGTGCAAGATATGTGAAGAAAACATTCAAGCCATGACAAAAGATCCTTTCTGGGAAATAGGATTGAAGGGTCTTCTACTACAAGCACCTCAATATGTAAGCCTGCCATTGCTAAAGGTCTAATGAAGTCCTTTGATATAGAAAAAAAAGGTGAATTTAACACCAAAGAATGTACACACAGTGCTAATAAGATCTGTATTAAACATCTAGCAGCTTTTTTGTCTTGCAGAAAAGGAAGTGATCATGCTGTGTTACGCACTCATGGAAAAATGTTTGAGATTAGAATAAGGACAGTGTATGGAAAGAGCTTCACAGCTTTGCTGAGAAAAGCACAGAAAACCTGAGTGTTAGAAACTGACTTTCTGTGAGCCTTGCAAAGAGTACAGCATTTCTGGTTTAGCTAACACATGTCCCTCAAAGTTCATGTGAAGATCTCAACTGAAATATTCTCTATGGAGTTGTTTCAGTAATTAATCATACCCTATGTTATAATCTTATCTTATTTTTCATCTGAAACTAGATTCAACTTTCCATCCCTAGAATTTCTTGTGAGTTAGCATGCTAATTGAAAAATCATTGAAAACCACCTTCCTGAGTGGGTACTAGAAGAGTATGCTTCCTAGTATTCCTTTACTTTCCTGCTGAAAAGCAGATATTTTAAACTTCAAATCACTCCTGCAGTTCTTTCTTGAACTCATTTTAAAAAAAAATGAAACTTGATCCAGCAATTGATAATGCTCTCAGGAGTTACCTATAGTAGAATAGTAAATACCTACTTTTACTCCATATTCTCCTGAGTTTCTGTCCAGGAATCCTATCTTACAATTTTAAACAAGGAGCCTGGTTTAAATCTGTGATGCTACAAGCCTCCTCAGCAAGTGTGGCTTATATTCTTGTTTCAAGACAAATATTGATCCGTACACATATAACAACACATTGGAAATATGGAAAATTTGATGACTGAGTCAATTCTGTAAAAACTACCTGTCTCATCAGTTTACCTCTGCAAAACGACAGTTCTCTGTGAAATTTAGTACTTTGTTTTAGAGCTGTGGCCAAGTAAGCCTGCCAGCCCAGTGCAGCCAAAAGCTGTTTTCATTTAGAACAATACCAATTTGGCCTATGACTTCAGTTAATAGATATAGATATTGGCTAGCACTGGGCCAAGAACAGAGAACTGCAGAAACTGTTAGAAATTCTCTCAGCAGATGATTTCCGATGTACAATTACTTTTTAAGATCTATCACTCTATATTACAGATATCTGCTATTTAGCGTGATCAGGAGGGGAAAAAGAAATGCACTTACTTGAAGCTGTAAAACATAGGTCTTTGCTGATCCACACCGATGGGGACCGTATGCCGTTCTGCTCAAGCTATACTGTGACTCAGAGCTAAAAAAAAATAGCAAAACACATAATCTTTAACATGAATCTAGAAGTTGTAGTTACCATGTTTATTTTCAACTATTGATCTCTTGCCTATTTATAGAGCTGAGACTATAAGACTGCAGAAATACTTCCTGAGATGCCAAATCATTGTCAATAGAATTAGTAGGAAAAGATCTTTTCTTTATTGTAACAAAAAAAAAAAAAAAAAGAAAGAGAAAGCAAATAAAATGCCAAAAGCTTTTTGCTTTTCTTTTTGCCCCTGCAATGGCTTAAATTCTTTTAGCCACTTTGGTTTGGAAACCTTTTCTTCCTCATCAGTTTGCCTCTGTAGAGTTTTCACTGTTGGCAATTAGCAAGCAGAAGAAATCCTGCTGAGGAGAGCAAGTTAAAAGGGAACTTAAGAATGACTGCGCCGGGGAAAGAAGCCGCCAATCTGGAGCAGCAGACTTCCAACTTTCAAATACACACATTACAGAGATGAAGAGCCAGAGCAACCTCTCTTCTCAATTCCTTTTATCTGGGTCTCCAATCTGCTCACAACAGCATTTAGTCCAAAACCTAGTCCACTTCAATGGGCTTGGAAAGGAATTACTAAGATTCCAGCATTCATTGTACCCCCAAAAAAGAACAATTTAGATAATGGCTCGCTACGTCTGGAAAATAACCAAATGGCACTTTTCACATCCAAACCATTTCAGTCTGGCATCTTCCAGGAAGCCCTGATGCCTACAGATGAAAACTAGAACATTTACACAGGGGGAAAGCTCTTCCTGCTGCCCAGCTTTCATCTGCAACATGAAGAAACTGAAGAAGTTTTCAATGATTTCGGTAAATCAGGGTAGTCAGTCTTATGGCTCCTATTCCTTAGGAGGAGGAAAATAATCTTACAGCTATGGATCAGCTTGAGATCTTTCCTTAAGGTCATAAAAGCTGTATAAACACAAGGCATCAGAGGAAAAATGCTCCCCAAGTGCAACTCTATCACAGCTGCTGTTGCAGAAAATGCAGTTTTGAACTTTCAAAGATCTTCTTAGAGCCCCTGTTCATGAAGCCTGGCTGATATTTTACCAGTGTGAATAAATGACAATGACTGTAGGTAAATTATCTTAAAAACATTGTCAGAACACTGTTAAATAAAAGATGGTTTTTCAAACAGAATGCAAAATGTCACATAAAATATTATCATTAAATAACTGTTTTTTTGAGGGAAAGCAAAACCAAAGATGCAGAACTCTCTCTAGGAATATTCACTTCTCACAAACAAAATCTGAAAATACAGAAAACATTTCAAAACCCAATTAATTTCACAGTTTCCAGCATCAAAAACCTGAATATATTTCTTGAAGTTGCCTGGTCCTTTTTGGTTTGTCTGTGAACTATCAAAATATAACAAGACCTATGAAGAATTATGCATACAGAAAAGCAAGATAAGAGAATTTTTTTACTAGTTTGTTGTTCGTTTTTTTCTTTTTTTAAATAAAATAAACAAAAATATCTAAATGACACAGGAATTCACTTTGTAGCTGCTCCAGCAGGCTGGTGTCTATTACTACAACTGTGGTTTTGCACTCACGCTCCCGCCTGCTCTCCTGTTTTGAACAATTTCATGCCTCCCACAGCACTGCAATCTTCTACCCCGACCAAATCAAGAGACAATCAGAGCGAGACCATTTGGTCATCACCCTTGACTGTCATGCAGTTTGGAATGATTTCTCAAAAGAAATTTTCTATTAGCTCAAACATTTTTTAAAGGACTGAAGATGGTTTTAAAGTATAGATATGTAGGGTGGGTCCTGAGCTACTACAAGTAATTTCTGATCTGAATCTTCATCATGTTTTGAGGTTTTGGGCTTTGATTTTGGAATATTCTTCACAATTTGTTTAGGCAAGAGCAAATTACAAAACAAGATTTCCCAGTTTATAATACTGTTATAGTTCAGTGTTGACATTTTGAAATCCTGCCCTTACCAAGGCAGTGGGAGGTTTTCCAATCGACTTCAGCAGGGCCGGGATTATTCTTCTTCAGATCTAATTAGCGTTGCTCATTTTATTGGTGCCATTTACACACTTCATTGGCATATTACTATCCATTTTCAACAGATGAGATTGCATATGCATCCATGTAAACCTACAAACCTTCATTTAATCTTTTCTTGTCTTTGAAGTAAAATCACTAGCATAAATGAGGGCAAGTCTCTCTTATTATCTGGTCCACAGAAAAGGTGGAGGTGGAGAGACAAAAAAGGTGCTTTTCATTAAGCAAAAAGGTTAGCTATGGTGACCTGGATATAAAATATGATATCCATTGCTCCATGATACAACATCGTTGCTACGAGCAATGTAGGGACCAATTATTCACCCTTATTCCGCTCATAGTTTTTATTTTCTGCTTTAACAAGGATGGAAGTGAAAGACTGGACCACCTAGCAAGGTTTAACTGTACGCATTAGATCGGAAAAGCTCTTCTTTTAATAAAGAAGGTTACACACTCGGAGAATACAGCAGTGGGATTTGCAGCCTTTGCCACTTCGGTAATGAGCACAAAATTCGGACCTGAGGTGATGTCATCTTGGGACACCAGGTCAGCCACTCGTCGTATTAATCCTCTGCTCCTTAGTTCAGTTACGAGCAATGAAACTGAGAACACACGTAAAAGACTGAGATAATTTTGTTCCCACTTTCTTAGCATTTTTTTTATGGCTTTATATAGCATTTAATTTGTGTTTCCATCATTCCTTTTGGGGAATCAACAATGCAACTTGGCCATTTATGAATGACAGATGTATTGCAATATATGCTCTTAGACCATGGTATTTTAAACTTCCAAATATTGTAAAGTCAATTTTATAATTAAAGCATAGCTAAATGTTTCAATTATAAAATAAACCACACTAGCTTAACCCTGCAATAAGGAGACAATGCTTCTTTCATTCCCTTTCAAAGTAATATTTGACAGTGACTCTCTCTAGTATCTAATCTCTTCAGAAAGTCTGAGTAGTCAGAAGCATCTTTTCTTATTTTTTTTAATACAAGAAATATTAACTACTTCAATTAAATCAAACACGCTAAGCTCACACAACGTTCTCTGTAATCATTTTCATGACACGTAGGTTTTTTGCTTGTATTAGAGAGAATCTGCTTTTGCAAAGTAGCAGTTCCAAAGGAGGATTTGCTGCACATGGGGTAAATAACGTGCAATTTTGGATTCACCTGACCATTCACCTGAAATTGCCAGCAAACTCCACTGGAGGGGGAATGGTATGTTGAACAGGAAGATACTCCTGTTAAATGGCACATAGCTCGTCCCAGTTTTTATTGTTTCTCCTGAAAGTGTTGGAGATAATAAGAAATCAGCTTGTATTTGCATTTGCTTTATGCACGCCAAATGCAGAGAGGCTGAAGCAGTCAGGGGATATGATATTAAAAGTCAAAATTACAATAGAAAATCACAACCAACTGATCTTATAGCAGCCAAAAATTAAAAGCAAATAACAAAAGCATTCCGTTGAGGTCATTTGATTCAGTAAGGTACTCAAATACATTCATAGATTTATGCAAAATAACAGATCCACTGAAATTGAAGATAAAGTAAAATTACGCCCATGTTTAACAGCATTAAACTGAATTCTAGCTTAAAAAAACCCCATATGTTTCCTAAGAAAGATGCATGTCCAACTTTAATTGTATGTAAATAGATAGATATCACTGCTCCTGTACAATTAAATACGCTGGTTTGTGCATACCTTACTAAAGAAAAACCAAATTACTCTATGGTTTACAGTAAGACAAGTAAGATATCTCGTGTTTCCATCTTGTCAGCACTTCTCAGGGATTTTTTTCTATCATCCTTTCCTTCCAGTGGGAAAGTTCCTTTTCATTAAAGGCAACTTATCACTGGAAATCTAAAATAAACTGCTATGAAGCCCCACAGAAAACATACTTAGTTTAATTAAAGCTGAACCCCATTGCTGATTTTTTTGTTAAGCGACAAATAAAAAAAAAAAAAGTAGATTTATTTATTTAACAGGACGCTGAGAGACAAATCTTTCTCTTTTCTTCCTCTGGAAAGTGTTTTACTGTTTGCTTCCTTTCTCTTGCCTGCTTGCTGTGTAATTTAAGACTGATGCCTCCCTGTGGGAAACAAAACTTGATCAGAGAACAGCCTGCACTGCCACCTAAACAAATTATGTTTTAGTCACTGCTGATGTTGGCTCTGTCATAATGGCAATGTATAATTAATGCCTTTGCTTTTACTGCTTCGGAAAGAGAACTCCCTGAAACTGGTTCAAGAGGGGGGATTTTAGGACTGCATCCTTTCCCTTTCTAACCGTTACCGCAACGGATCGCTACAGTTGCCTCTAAAAATGAATGAACGGGTCCCTGATCTCTACAGTTATTTATTCAATCTACAGTCAAGGCATTAAATAATAAAAATCTGCTGTGCGGTAAGAATTTGGTAAGGAATAAGAGAGGAGGGAAAACTCAGTAACACAGGTAAAATCCTATATTTCTCCTTTTAGAGGAGCTTGAAAAGATTAAGCTATTTCCATTAGTTTCCTGCAGAGTTGCAAGCAGTGATAATAGACATGTGCTAATTTCACTATTGCATGGTGCTATGAAGCAGCATTTTAGATCATCTTTCACCTGTGACATGACTCCAAACATCCCCAATTAACAGCTCGCTTTTTATTTTCAGTTTTTGTTGTTGAATTTATAGCAACGGCGAAACATCTGGTATTATGACTGCAAAGAGTCTCCATCCTCTCACCTCTGGGATGCAGTGTAGCTTTAGACTATTTATACTTTGATCTAAAATTCTAAATGACCAAATTATTCTGCTGTAATAGGTCCTGAGTGACATTAAATGGATGGTCTCAGCTTTTTTTTTTCCAAAATGGACAGCTCTCTCACCTCTTTTAGCTACTGCACTGCATGAAAACAGCACAATGAAATAACAGCAGCACCGTTTTCAGGACCGAAATAACCTTTGATTTCTACAAAGACTTGCACAGGCCAAGAAATGGCAAAGGCACTGTATGCAATAACTGTGCTTTAGGCACATTCTCATGTCATCAGCAGCTGCATTTTTAGTTAGGTTTATTATCAACGTATCTGGAGCTGTACAGAAACCAGAGTAAGGAGGGGAAGGTATCCATCCTCAAGGAGTCATGACCTAGATTGCTTGAAAACATGGACAAAACAGGCTTGGATTCTAAAATCAAACTGCTTCTGTATGCCATTTCCTTATAAAATATTCCTAGATATCATTCCCATACAGTTATTATTTCCACAGACATTCCATTCTGAAAATCTAATTCCATTGTTTGCTGTCACTATCCAAGTAACGTATGTAATTATCCTCATTGCCATTCTATTTTACAAAAGAGAAAACTGGGGTACAGAGGTTAAGTCATTTAATCACAGAATTCTAGAATCATTATGGTTGGAAAAGACCTCCAAGATAAGTCCAATTGTCAACCCAACACCACCATGCCTACTAAACCATGTCCCAAAGTGCCATGTGTACACCTTCTTTGAACATCTCCAGGGATGGTGACTGCACCACTTGCTTTGGCAGCCTGTCCCAGTGCCTGATCACTCTTTCAGTAATAAATGTTTCCTAATATCCAACCTAAACCTCCCCTGGTGCAATCTGAGGCCATTTCCTCTCATCCTATCGCTTGTCACTTGGGAGAAGAGACCAACACCCACCTCGCTACAGCCTCCTTTCAGGTAGTTGTAGAGAGCAATGAGGTCTGCCCTCAGCCTCCTCTGCTCCAGACAAAACAATCCCAGTTCCCTCAATTGCGCCTCATAAGACTTGTTCTCCAGACCCTTTGCCAGCTTCACTGCCCTTCTCTGGATGTGCTCCAGCACCTCAACGTCCTTCTTGTACTGAGACACCCAAAACTGAACACAGTATTCGAGGCGTGGTCTCACCAGTGCCAAGTACAGGGGCACAATCACTTCCCTACTCCTGCTGGCCACACTGTTCCTGACACAAGCCAGGATGCTGTTGGCCTTTGTGGCCACCTGGGCACACTGCTGGCTCATGTTTGGTCAGCTGTCAACCAGTACCCCCAGGTCCTTTCCAGCCACTCTTCCGCAAGCCTGCAGCATCACATGGAGATTTTGTGATTGAAGTGCAGGATTTGCTAGACTTCTTACATAAGTATTTTTTGGTCAGAGCTGGAACTAGATGGGAAGAGATGTAAAGCACTGGTCTTGAGCTGATGTAAATTAGGTTACTTACTCTGAAGCCATAAATAGCTAAGATGAATTCAGAGAAGCTTTAAATCTGTCCTGAGATCTTCTGACTCCTAGTCTTGTAACTGAATCACTGAAGTACTCTTACTGTATTTCAAATCCAAAGAGGCAGACAGATATAGCTGCTAAGTGTGACACTCTTCATTGATATGCCCGAAATTATGAAACTTACATTAAAAAAAAAGTCTGATATAAGTTCAAGCTAACAATAGTTCTCCCTAAGGAGAAATAAATCTGAAATGCCACCTTCTTTTTAAATGCAAAAAAATCATTTCCAGACATTAGTTTAGGGAAAGTAATGAGTTTTAAAAGAACCAAAAGTAAGCCAGAACTTTTCCCATCTTTTAAGTTTGAATTATTTTTTTTTTTCCTGTAAAAACTTTCCATCTTTTCTGTATGGCTTTTTGTTCTTCTACTTTCTGTTTACAGACTAAGATCTCCTGAGAAATAAGCTGGGACAAAAGAAGAACAGGGTAGAAAGGGAGACATCCTGTTATCAGCCCTATTCAGAGAAGCCCAGATCATCTAAAGATCGTAGGCCAACAGCAAATTAACTTTCATATCTTGAATTTGGCTGGATTCCAGTCATCGTGTGGGACATCATCTTCTGTTCAGGCATTCAGGTAATGAGAGACTGGGAACAGGCTCGGCTGCTTGCTCTGGCACAGCTCTTGACATCCTCTGGGATGGACAGGACCTCCTGCAAAGCTGTTTGTCCTGGACCCTCCAGTTTCCCCCATTCAGTTGGTGGAAAGTCATGTAAGTCCATCTATAGGTCAAAGCTGTCAAAGACTGATTTTTAGGGTGTGCACATAGCTGCAAATGGGTGAAGCCTTTTGGGGGGTGACATAAGCGCTTTGGGGTGTGTGTCGTGCCTATAAACACCCCGATGAGGTGCTCGGTGGGCAGGACAGCTGGGATCTGGATGTGCCCTGAAGCTCTGTCTCAGGACCTCATGCGCTGAGGGGGCCGATGTGGGTTCTTCTTGCCCAGCAAGACAGTGTGGCCCTGCCTAATGCATCTTTGCTCTTCTGCAAGAGCAGCAGATTGGTGAAAACGAAGCTATTTATAGTCAGGTCTGTTTGGAGACAACAAGACCACAAGGCATATTAAAGTACAGAGAAGGCCACTTGGCCCATGCTGCTTTCCTTATTAAAATTCTCTCCTTTTTTCTACTCATACATCACCTCAGTTGGCTCCTTCCTCTGAAACGATGAGCGCCAATAAACAGATATCAGAACACACGGAAAAGACTAAAGAGGATGCCCTGCTCCAAGCTGAGAGTTTTGGGTTGTTAATGATGATTCCCTCACAGTAGAAACTCCGTGATCATTAGCTACGCAGCACAGCGGAGGGGCCTGCATCTCAGAGCCTTCAGCATTAATAACAAAATATTTGGGACCTGAAGTTTCCAGAACATGGCAACTTTCAACTGAGCACTGAAAGTAATAACAGATGAAGAAAACTAAAAGGAGCTGTGAGGTGAAACGACAACGGCTGTGAGAGTTACTCATCACCATCAGAAAAACTAGCATGCATCTGTGCCGGCACCTATAGGAAGTGACTGGCAGCTGCATTAAAGGTCACAAAATCTCTCTCACTACACTGAGCGCAACACTACATAAGCAGAAAAACAGAGAAAACAAGCAAACTCAACAATTATATGCATATACACACACGGAGACATGAGCAGAGAAGAACAAGGCCAAAGTCTCTCTGAATGTTTGGGTAATTGAGAAGTACGCAATACCCCTGGGTAACCACATTTTTCTGAAAATCTATTACTGGAAATCCTGTTTGCTAAACTTAACAGTCTGACATGGGATTCCTCACACACATCACTGCAGGCAGGAGAACATATGAATAATCCCTCTGAGGTCTTCATAATGCTGTCAACAGATATCCCTGTGTTAACCTCCCTCCCGCGCAGCTATTTTTGTTCACCTCCTCAGTTTGTAGACGCTACGCGTATCATTTATTTTAATTATTTGTTTTCAAGTTGAATGGCTACAGACTCTGAACAAGAAATATCATTAGGCTTCAGCATATCAAATAGCATTGTAAGGATGCTATTCATTTTGTAGGCACGCTAAGAGAATGTTAGCATTTTCATTTAACATATTGATACACTGAGCATATTTATTTGTAAGAATAGCACAGCAACTTATGTAAAAATAAAACGTGTTCCGCAATGTTGTGGTAGAGATGGAGAGATAACAGCGTTATCAAAGGAGAAAAAATACTGAGAGACAGAAAATACTATAGCCCATTCATCATTTATATACCTTGTGAGGTTAGGACCCTTCTCTTTCTCACAGTTGTTTCACTTGAGTGGTATAAGGATAAATGTGTTACGCCGTACTTTGTCTTCGCAGTTACGCATTGTGCCATCTCTCTCTAACTACAGGCAGAGGCAGAAACAGAATTATGTTACAACAATCTGTCTTTTGTTCCACGTTAGGGTGTTAGGGATGTACCAGAGTACTTGCAATAGATTGCTTAATACACATTTAGCTGAATTTGCATCCGTACGTTATCCGTAATGATAGTTCAGAAAGTCATGTTTCCATCTAACTGGGGAGCTGTATCACTGGAGAGAAGGAAATTAAGCTGAAATAAAAATATTGCGAGTTGAGAATTGGGACTAAAACCTCGAGATGATTGCACAGAACCACTCTGAGGTTCCTTTATTATCTTATAATTAGAGGGAAAGCACAGACTTGAAAGTTAAGATGGAGGGGTGGAAAAAAAGCAGCCAAGAGCTGCGGCAGCTGTCTCAGAAGACCAATACCAGTGAGAGCACCTTCTGCTGTGCCCTCTGTCTCCTGCTGCCAGAGGCAACCGCTGTGCCTTGTTTCCTTCCGTAGGACCGGCTGCATTTTCCGCAGCGGGCACAGGGGCGTTTGCGAAAGGCAGTGTGACTAAGAGAAGGCAGGCAAGGGAGCTAGAGGAGTTTCCACTCTCACTCCCATAAGCTTACGCGTTGGAGTCCCCAGTATAGACTACTGGGTTGTTTTAGTGTGATGCGTAAGCTCTTATTTTCCTCCCTGTTTATGTATGGAACAGGGTTTTCTGTGTCACGGAGTGGAAATTATGTGTTCAGTGCCCATTACTGCCTGAAAGGCCAGTGGAGTTATTTTTCCTTGTAACACTGCTGTCTATCAATGTAACATTTTCCACCTGAATCCCTAATGATACTTTCACAATTAAATGAACTAAACTTTACAACATTTTTCTAAAATATTCACAACCCTAATTTTGTAAACACATTCCACGATTTAGTCCAGTTCAGCTTGAGCCTTACAGGCTTTTTGTCTCCAAACACTGGCCAAAAATTGAGACGGCCATCTCTTGGGAAATACCTCTTTGGGCAGAGCCTGTTTTCATCCTCAATTTGTATCTAATGCCACCATAGTCTTGTTTTCATTCACAGAAGCCAAAGTGCTTCATTTCACGCTGACAAAAAGCCTCTCCAGTGGTTTTTGCTTCTCTGGTCCTGCATTCTGTCAATGAGCGGCGCAGCTCTGAGGAATACGTTATTACTGCTGCAGGCCACTCCAAATGAGTCAGAGAGACCCTTTAGATCAGCGCCAAAAACAGACGAAGAAGAGCTGGGCCCCCTGGGATCCAGATATTACCCAGTTCAGCTGAAGCCATTCTCATTTGGTTTGTCTGAGAGTGATTTTGCATTTTAATTTTTAATAATTCTTTAATCCATCTGAAATGGGGGAGGGAGAGTAAACAAAACAGAATCCCTCCGCAGCTTTCTGCCTTATTCATATTCTCATTTTTTTTCCTAAATTCGGTATTCTCTAGTTTTAGAAGCTATTGGTTGAATATTTAGTACTACTTTGCTGTACTTTAAAGTACTAGGAACTTGCACAATTTTTTTTTCTATTACTGTTCTACTTATTTTACAGAGAAAATGTTCTGTGAAGGTACCCTTTTATTATTGCATTGAAAATTGGAGGCACGTAGGAACGGCCAAAGTAGAATTAGGGTTCCCCTGTATACTTTACACATTCTCTCCTTTTCTATTTCACCTCCGCCACCTCGCAGTCTAACTTTTCTGTGCCATTTCTTCCTACTCCAAGTTTTTTCATTTCAGCAGATTTCTTTATCACACTTTGTCGTACCACGGTCTAGTTTCTGTATATTCCTTGTAGAGATGCGTGTATGCTACTGAAACTCCCTCAGAACCTTGAAACATTTTCTTTATTTTAAAAGCAGTCTTATCTCAGCTTCATAAAGAAAAAGATTAACTTGAGCTCAAAGCTGCTCTATGACAAAAAGTCCCACTTCTAAATGCGTGCACCCGGGAGAACACACCGAAACCTCGGCAGGTAGCCATTTCTGCCAGCAATTTTAAAACAAAAGCAGCAATGAAATACAAATACAGAGCTGAACCGCGCGTTTATGACAAATGAGATCTACTTCAATCTTCACAACTTCAGAGCCTGAAAAATCTGTGCGGACTGAGCCTGCATCTTACACAAAATTACCTGTAATCGTAAGAGCTGAAATGGAGAGGATGCGTTCACGGCTCGTTCCAGCGAACGCAGGCAGCCTGATTGTATTTCCAGGGCACTGGTGGGCAGCAGCAGATGGTGGTCATTTCCCTGGCAGGCCATATCGGGAATAATTACCAAACAAGTTCCAAGGTTTATGACATTATAAACCTCTTTCATTTCTCATTCTCTGCATGTGGAAAGCATGGCCCTTCTAACTCCCTTCTTATTGATTTTATACTAGTGTAACACCTTCACCTTCAGGGATTTTGAAATGATTCAGTGGTGAAGTAAAACAAGAAATAAACCTTTTAAGTCAATAAAAATAATAAAAGATACTGACCTTAATGCTATTCTTATTTTTTGCATTTGAAAATGAGGAATACTTTTATGTTGATTAACGACATAAAATGCAATACTTACTAGCAGAATTTGCTGTATTGGGTCTTGGCAGAATTTAGTACCGTAGCCTTTTAAAAATTGCTGATGCTTAAGATGATTCTGAAATAAATTAACCTGTGAACAAACTATACCTACAAGACTAGGAAGACTTGAAATGGGCCTGCCAGAATCCAGAATATCCTTTTTGAACTGGACTAGGTGAAACTTCTTGGTTTAACCTGACCTGGGTTGATTGCCGTAGAACAGATGAGGAAGACACAACTGAGGCCTTTGGGAGTTCACAGAACAGATGATAACGCAAGTTAGAGCGCATGGGTCAAGAGCAGGCACCAATCTATTCAGCACCTTGTTCACAATGTTTTATAGCAAGGGGAAAGAAATTAACTGCATGACGTGTCTCTAATAACAACAAAGAGACTCCCTCTTGTAATCAACTTGATTCAACATGGTTAAATTGGCTAAGTCTGAACTTTTAACATGTTTCAGAGGTTCAATGTCTGAGCAGGGAGATTTGCCCAGTCAGTCCACAACGACCTGGAAAAGCTTCAGATTCGGGTTGACTCAAGTTCAACAGGGAAAAGTAAAAATTTGTGCACCCAGGGCAGAATAACCTTGCGTGTCAGTACAGCCTGGGAGCAATCTGCAGAGTACCAGCTATGCTGGAAAAGTTACTGCAGATGCCTAGTTGAAAATGAGCTAAAAAGCATGCTCTCATAGCAACAAGGCGAAGTACCCATGCATGTTGGGAGAACAGCCAGCAGATCATTTATTATACCCTTCTAACTCAGCACTTGTTAAGGCTCACCTGAAATACCATAACCAGTTTTTGGACTCTCCAGTTAAAGAGAGATATTGAGAATTTGGAAAAAATCCTCAGAAGACTACCAAGACAGCAACGGTCCTACTGCGTGTGACTTGTGAAGAGAGGCTGAGGAAGCTGAATTTGTTTACTTCAGGGAGTAAAAGTGGCTACGCATCCTGCAGCTACTTGGAGGGCACTTAAAAACATAACACAGCCCAGCTCTTCTTAGTATTGGTGGATATTGTAACATCCTGGAGGAAAGAGTTCCTCATCAGGACGGGAGGGCAGGGCTGGAAGGGGTTACAGAAGAGCCTGTGCAAACTCCATCCTTGGAAGTTCTCCAGACACCAGCAGACAAAGCGGTGGCTGGCCTGATCTAGGGTTGGTGATGGGCCTGGTTTGAGAGGAATGCTCCACAGAGTGACCTCCTTTTCAACCAACATTTCTATTCCTCTCTTCTATGTTTTCTTTTTTTTTTTTTTTTTTTTTTTTTTTTTTGTGCATTACTTTGATGATGAACCTATCTCTTAAGAAAGAGCTCTTTGCCCTTTTCTTGAAGTGGAAATGTAATAGGTGACACACTTTGCTGGGGATTTTTTTTGGAAACCAACACTGGCAACAGTATAATAAAACAAAGAATACCAAAAACATGGAATGGCAGTGATAAATATTTACCCATCATGAATTCATTTATTCTCTTGGTTTCTAACCAGGTATTAGCAGCCCAGGACCAACGAGAAGAGCACAGAGGTCACTGAAAGATAGCCCAAGGGGAAAGAGACGTGCTGAGAGCTTCCAGCTTCTATGCCACTAAGGTATTTGGTACTTAATAGGGAAGCATAGGAGAGCTTCTTTTGTCTCATATAGAGGCAATTTCACCTGTAGCTGATGACAAGAAAGTAATACAGGATGGGGTGAAAATCAATTATACCAGCTTAACAGAGCAGGAAACATACAGACAAGGAGGATACAGAAAAGGGGGATAAAAGGGGGATACTCGAAAAAAGAAACAGAAAAAAACCCAGTAACGGTACCAAATTAGCTGCTTAGAGCAATTCAGGTATCTTTTTTGCATCTAGTTAGAAAACAAACGAAGGGTTAACATATTTCACCTAGACCAAGTGTATGATATATTGCCATGGAGATAATCCATGCTGTGAACCCATTACTGTATCGTCTCTAATTTTCTTTCAGGTATGAAAAAACTATACCATTTCACAAAAGTATGTGGGTTATTATTGTTGGGAGGTGGTGAAGAAGTGCTGTTCTGTAGAAGTTATTAGACAAAGTAAAAAATGTTCCCCCTCTCCTATGACAGGCCCTCTGAGACCTTCTTAGGGAGTCCTGTCACAGTGACCTCCCGTGGCGATTCCCTTCAGATCTCGCCAGAATTGCTCCTAGGCAAGCTCAGAAACAAGGAGAAAATGAGAACTGACAGGAGATGCTCTTCCTAGAAGTAAATATATTGCCTGAGTGAAGCTCCCATCCTTCACCATCCCTCAGTAATAAGAGACTTGTCCTGAAGCATTCACTTGGCTTGTGAAGTGCTGTAAGAAAATGAAAATGTGGTCTGTGAGATACTAATATTTCTTGAAACAAGGAGTGGGGATCATTCCTGCCCTCTGATTAATCCCTCATGCACTGCTCGAGTCCATCAGAGACATAAAGGTGCCTTTAACAGGCCTCTGAGCAAAGTGCTTTATGCAACGTATTCCCTGTCCTTGACACAGAGACGGAGAGTATCTTACGCAGCGCCTCCGACTAACACAAAGTATTCAGAAACAGAGGAGTGCCTCCAGGGAGCTCTTTCTGCCAAGAGAAATCAGAGCACCTCGTGGTTATTCTAGCTTATGGGGGAAGCCAAGCCGTGCCCGGGGCTGCGGGGTCGGAAAGGTGCCGACTGCGACCTGCGCGCTGCCGCTGCTGGGGTGGGCTACGTGGAGGAGCCACAGCAGGAGCTGCCCATTTCTGGCGTCCTGTGACCGTCCTGTCCATCCCAGCGATCACCGCAATGCAGGGCTGGGGTTAGGCCCTCCCAAAATGATGAAGGTGGCAAAGTTTCAGAAAATTGTTGTACTGACTTTTTTTTTAAATGGTTTTGGTGCAGTTTACACCTCATTGTGTAAGACTGTATTAAAAGCTACTGAAAACTGTTAGTTGTTTCACATAAAAACAGGAGAACTGCTCTGCAAAACAGAGAATATTGCTTATTTAGTGTGACTTAGATGGTACCAAACGATTTAAAGAAGGGGACAGATGTTTAAATACACTTTCATTTCTAAAACAGACTGATACAGAAAGCAGCATCCACTGACTAACGGCATTGCTAGACTACGACTACTACTCAACACTAAGCTGCAACGTATTGGCTAACTTTTCACACAAGGGTTTCAAACATGGGTGGAACAAGCACCTTTGTGGGTCCTGCCCAATTACATTTTAAAGTACACACACTGTAGGGCATGATCTCCATATGATTTTCTCTGTCATTTTATTTTGTCCTCTTACAAGTGTTGGAAACTGTAATTCTGGTATGAAAGATCAGCTCCTCCACCCACATGTAACAAAAACTGCAATGAATCTAGAGCAGTGTGGCTGCAGAAGAAAATAGGAAGATCTAAAATAGAAAAGATGACCAGTTACGGAAAAAGCAATTCAAGAACATTAACAGATAATCAGAAAATTTGGGAAAAGGAAAGAAATTTTGGTAAAGAAGGAATAGAAGATTTCTCTGTAGAACTTTTACTGGAGTACTATCAAAGATTACCTTAATAATAGCAACAGTTCCTCATGATCACCAACACAAGAGCTAATAAAAACTCCTAATACAGACCTGGCATGTTTTGCTTCAGGAGTAGCTTATCTGTCGGCGTCACTCCAGTCCATCATTTAACATCTGTATGATAAGCATCATGTAAACTGGAATATTTCAGTAATAAGATTATTTCCTCCCAATAAGCCACCAAATATTCCACCAATGTTGTGTTTCTCAGAAGGGTATTTCCCTTCAAAGAAGTATTTTACATGAAAAGACTCAAAATAGAATTATAAACAGTAGCATTTTAAACCAGTAGGAATCTGCTCATCTCTGACACCCACAATTTTCTCGAATACATGTATTTCTACCGTACTCTATGGTTACACAGAAGCTCTTTCAGAACCAATTTTACTCCTGAAGCTGGAAGCCTGTGTCAGGAACTCGGTAAGTGTTACTGTTTATGCAACTGAAATGCCTGTTGAATAAATGGTCCTCTGCAGTGCTGTTACACTTGTCTACTTCTCTGTGCCAACGATGATATTTTCTGAAGTATATACCCTCCTGGTATCTAATCACTGACAGTCAAACACTCCACTTAGGTATGGTTCCAGCAGTGCATAGGAGCCACAAAGAAAACTTAATGAGCTTCCTGGGGTTTGCCTATAATACAGAAATGTGTGTGTGGCATATAGCTGCTTGGTGCTAATTCTGAAAGGAGAGAAAAAAAAACAAAAAAAAACAGGAGGCGTAAAATCAGGGAAGTCTTGGACCAATGGGAGAAAACTAGCAAGTGCTGAATTTATAGCAAACCTTTCTGAAGTGCTAACCTGGAGATTAACTAAAAGATCCGAGACTTCAGAAAATTTCTGCATTTAAATTACTTCTTTCATAAGGAGCATGGCTAACAAAGTTCTTCCTATAGATTTATGACTTATATCCTTTTATCCCCTGTCCCTCTCCACAGTAACTCGAGTTTTTTCCTATGCATTCCAATATCTTTCTTCCTTGCTTTTGCAATAGTAAGTCCTTCCTCCCGCTGCTCTCCCATCCCTGTCCCACATCCCCCCAAAACCGATTAAGAAAAAAGAAACAACCACCGTGACTGATTCTGAGCCACAAATATTCTGAGTAACTCATCTAGCACATCAACAAAACAGATCAACTCAAGCTCCCTTATTTCTCCCCCCAGTTCTCATCTCTGACATAATGTCGTCCTTCCAGACAGCCACTGAAAATTGTAAGCAGTTCAAACCTTTCTCTCTCAAAATCAAACTACTTAATGGGTTGAAAAATTACTTGGTGGGAACAGAAAACATTTGTTCTGTTTGCAGATCAAATAAAACCAGATGATCAGGATAAATAAGGCTAAATAAAAGTAGGAAGCCAAGAAATCTGGCTATTGCAATAACTTCAAAGCATAGATGGAGGCCCTTCCTAAACAAAAATTACACTGTATTCCCGTCATTCCTGAATTTGTTACTAGGTTCACATCACCGCACCTTTTTGCAGATCTTTTTCTTCCAAAACACCCCACATTTTTCAGAGACAGCTCTGTATTTTGCCACAGCTCCACAGCCGCTGCCATGCGATGGTGTAAGGAGCCGTGCACCACGGGAGAGTCCCCGGCGAGACCGCGGGCTGAGCTCATGTGGGACTTGATTCCACACCCAGGTCTCGAGGTGGCTCTATCAGGACACAGCCGCTACCAGTAGCGAGACACACAGCATGCCACGTACTACAGGGGGAGAAAAGATGGCTAAAACCATGCAACATCTTGAGGGGCAGCGAGGCCACAGGCAGAGAAAACAGAGAAGCCACGTACCCCGTCCCAGAGCAGTCGTTCCCTGCTACACTCAGATCTCAGATTAGCTGAACATCTCTATCCTAGAGTTTGCCACGCTCACAGACTGATGCAAAGGGTGGTTTTCCACCTCTCAGTGCTGCTAGAGCTGGGCCCTTCCCCTTTCCAGACAGACTGCTCCTATTTCTTCCTTCCCATTTTCTTTGCCCTCCCTCCAGCAGAAGGCAGAGCTGCCAGCTTTACCAAAAAGCGATGCATTTACAGTTCAGTATTTTTACCACAGATATTTCACTTAATGTTGTTTCCATCCCCTTTTTGCTGCAGACATCCCTTTCAAAGTACCACTGCACCTAGGATGGACACGCTGGCTGGCGGCGGTGCTCCCTAATTAACGGAGAGCAGCGCCGCTGCGGCAGCCCGGTGGGCCGCCCTGCCTTACAGAGAAGGAGTATAAATAAATGGGCACTGGATACAGCTGAAATGGGGACACCTCACCAGTTCTGGGCCCCAGTATGTACTGGGATTCCTCCACTCTGCTCACAGCAGGTAAAGACATGACTGTGCACCATCTTCACACTCCTTGGCTTCCACGGGAAGGAAACCCAACTCTGTGTACAAGGAGACTGCAGGTTGTTCAATAAATCTTCTGAACTGGACTCCTATTCACATCCAGCTTTAAAATACTTACTTTGAGGTATACTGTAAATACAATCATTCCTATAGAAGCATTTAAGGCTCCTCTATACTTTATTTATTTTTGCTAGTATTCATTTTCATTTTATAAATAAGAATTTGCTTTATCTCTTTACAAAGTCCTTTTATTTTATTATCTTTCCTCTCTACCCAAAAATGCAATAAAAAGAGCAAAACCACATAAACATGAGACACTTCATAATAATTTCTTTAAAGCCTAAATGTTTTAAGATCAGACAGGGAAGGAGATGTATATTTTATGAAGTTTGCAAATGTCACATTAGATACTCTCTGATCAAAATATGTTGTGCTTTCTGCTGAGAATATTTGGGGTGGAGCACTTGCTATTATTTCAGCTGCGCACTCAAACTTTCCTACTTACACTGAGATTGGAAGTTATCTGGTTCTCCAATACCAAAGGCTTTCTTATTTCAGTGATGAATGGTATTAGCTACCTTAAATTGGCTTACCAGTCACCCAAGAATTATAACCTCAAGTTCAGTTCGGTTCAGAACCTCAAGCAGGATCTATTTTGATGAATTAGTGGGAAAGGCTTTGAGATTTGAGACCATTTGGTCACTGTACAACATTTTCATGCTAACTAAAGCAAGGACAAAAAAAACCAAACACAAACCAAAACATTAAAAAGTCACTTTAGATAGATGCAATTATTTGAAGAAAAACAAGTACAAAGTATCATGCAAATTCGAAGTGATGCAAAGAGAAACTTAATATTTTTACATGCTCAGAAATATTCATGAAACTGCTGTAGATTGGAGGCACCAATAACAATTAGAATCTATTTTGCTGTTCCAGCAAAATAGCAGCAGACCATTGCTCTGGTCCATATCAATGTATAATTCCTACTGATACTATACCAAGAATACTAGAATACCAAGTTAATTAATTTTTTTAATTTTGAAAATAATTGTTTTAAATTGCTTTTTTTTTCTTCTTCATCCCAAGTAAGGAGCTATAAATTAAGAAATTCGTAGTAACTCCACTAAGTGGTAGCAAGATTTATTTGTTGTGGCTCGTTTATTATCTACAGCTACTTCTTAAAAGTGTGTAAGGAAGGGACAAATCATCATTTGACACTGTTAAGATACATTTGAGGGGAGAGGGGTTGCTCCCTGTTTAGCAAATAATTTATTTGGCTTTTGCTCTAGATTTTTTTTTCATCATCAAACCAAATTTAATTGCTGAGCCATATTTGTACTCAGAAAGCATATTTAGCCAAAGTCTTCCCTACTTTTTAAAGACATCCTTTTTCTCTCATATAACAAATATGGCATTCTATATTTTTCCTACCTTTCTTAGAAAAAGAAAACAAGGATTAGCAGGACTATATACAGCGTATTCAAAATTTGAATCTAAACATTACTACCAGTATCAAGAAGAAACAAGAAAGACTACAGAAATGCTGATTCTTAAAGACAGATGATACCAGAATTAGAGTAGACAGAATAAGCAAGAAGTCAAAAGATAACCAAATAATCTCATTCACCTTTTTACATGAGCAGTCCTACTGTACACAATGTAATATGTCATACCAGAAAATCTAAGTAATATTTTAAAATGTTGCAAGCTTCTTAAAAATTATCACATGAAACGTTACCATTTTCACGCAGATGGACGTGTGAGGAATGTAAGTAAAATCTGAACCTAATTGTTCTTAACGGGGGCTCTGGAGATGCATCATTCCCCTCTGTCCATTTCTTGACCTTCATTTGCCCTGAAAAACGCTCCAGGTACCGCATAATGATTGAGCTGGTTATGGTAGACTTTAGCGATACACTTCAGCTCCTTTCACTGCCAAATCTTAAAGATTTACAGTACACTGTAAAGACTAAAGTACAGGCATAATTACCTTATTTCTTCCTTGTGTAGACGATCTCTGAATTCTCAGCACCTCTACGCTTATGACTCACTCCACGAGTCGGTCTGCTGAAGGAACAAGCCAAGACACATCAAGCAGAAACTGTGCACAGCCAAAGGAGCAGGCACGTTGCTTCTGGTTTCCCCTCCAAATTTGAGCCTGCGAAGAGCAGAGAACCGCATGACATTTCTTTTCTGAAATAAGAGGTGGTTGGCCAAGAGCAAATCTTTCTGCTGGCCATGCTAGGACCCTGTCCCATGTGGACTGCAGAGCCTTTCAAGCGATAGCTTAAGGATTCTGTTTTGAATACTGTCTCAGGATCATATCACAACCTGATCTTAAAGATACACATCCCGTGGTAATTACGTTTTTGACCAGTAAATTATTGAATTGATATCCAATATGTGTGAGGTTATTTAATCAGATATATCTTTGAAAGTTGCTCTGGTCTAATTTCTTTATTTTCACATAACAGCTGTTCAGACAAGACTTTTCCACACCTGTATGTGTATCAATAACAAAAATTGTACTCAATCATCCACATTTATCACTCCCTTCAGCTTTCAGAAAGGACCTCTTTCAAAATGCTAACGAGATACACAGTTTGTAGGGATTGTCCTCTCTGTGCACACCCTGGCATTGGTAAGGTCAGAGTCACCACCTGGGGTTTGCAGTCTTGTGACCGAGGCAGACTGTCCTCTCTGATTTGTCCAAGTACCGTGGAGAGGAAGCTGACAAGGAGGTTCTTTTCTCTGCCTCTCAATTTCTATTACATTCTCACTCACTGCTCCTGCATTAATGGCCTCATTCAGTTCAACAAGATTTTTATGCGTGTGTTTTTGTTGTTGTTAAGTATTACACTGCGATGAGGTAGCAAATCCTTTTTTTTCAATGAATATCCTTCAGGGGATAAAAGCAGGTCAGCTATTTCAGTAGGCAGCATCTCCAGATGTAATTCCTCTATGAATTATATACACAGATATAAACTCACAGATACTCTTAACTGAACTGGCATTTGTAAAAGAAGAGGCAGCAAACTAAAGAAGGTAATTTTCTCTAGCAACAATCCTACGGTATGAATTGTAGCTGTCTTGTACAGACAGACTGCATTTAACTACTGAAAAAAAGGTCTTGTACAGACCGACTTCATTTAACTCCTGAAAAAGAGGTTTACTTTGATTTCAGTTGATTTGGTTACTTCGGTTTTGTAAGTCATGTCATACCTACTATATTTAAAGATTCTTTTCAGAGAATGGCAGAAAGAATAATTGGCAGGATGATATAATTATGAACTGAGAAATTGTTCTATATGATGTGAACTACAAAAAGTGTCGCTTTACTCTAAATTGATGAAGGTCTCCTGTAATAAAGGAAATAGTAAAAATAGAACCTCAAATAAATTAAACATATGCCTTAGTAATCCTTTATGAGATAAAAGAAGCTTCTTTCTGTTGCCAGAGAGATAAATATACTGCAGGATATCTGTATAAACAGACATACAATCCATAAAATTTATTAATAGTTTAAATAGTTGTTTTGTCGAACAAGAATAGAGACAAGGAACTATGATTATGTTGTCTGCATACCTTTTCCAGTGCCAAACTGCAGTGTCCACTGATGACAATCGGTGCTTTGTGAACTTAGCTGTTTGTCTTGGCTGAAGAGATAACAACCTAGTCCTCTGAAAGTAATCAGAAAGTTTTCATCAGACTTGAACAGTGATGTATAAGGAGTAATTCCAGAGGATATTATGTCCTGTGGGCACACTTTTCCCTTACAGTTTCTCAAATAGTTTACTTTCAGTCTAAAATTATTTGCTACTACTTTATACCAACAATATTGCATTTTCTAGTCAGACTGTCTGTTGAAGCAATGGAAGAGTAGAATTGCAGACTTCTACTGCTCCAGATACCTCCCCCACCCATACCTTCAGGTATCAAGAGCAATGGAAAAGCATTAACAATTTCCAATTTTTGACTCCTCCTAAAGCTGGCAATTCTTTGACCTATGTATAAAAAGGTCTGCCACAAAATAAAGACCAAATCTGGGTAGGAGACACCGGAACTCGAGGGAGATGCAAGCCCTCAGCATACTATTATCCCCAGAAGCTTAACTCAACTGTGTGCTTCTAGATTTAAGGTAATATTTTTAAACATAAATGTTTTTTTGTCATCGGTGGATGCTATCCCCAACTTTAACAGTTGGGGACAAGATTAGAAAAGAGTTGAAGGGGAGAAGTGGAGGAGGAAGGGAACTAAGCAACCAACAGTTGCGTATAGTATTTACTCTGAAGGTAACACATTTTGTAAAGAGTACCACTATGCCTAGAGGTCGGAGAGACAGTAGGCCAGATTTAGGAATGTATTTGTGAGATAGTAACTAGAACATCCTGATGACATTCTTTTTTACTTTGACTGTGATTAGTAAAGCTTCTTTTATTTGTTTCTGTCAGTTTGTGTTAAGTCATCACCGAAGAAAAAGCAAACAATCTGCTTTATTTGCTTCATAAATATAATTATAAACTTGCCAGAACGAGGTTAGCCACAAATAAACATGACAGCTACATTCACTTTCCCATGGATTATTTATGAAAAAACTTCAACAGGGTAAAGCTACTGATAGAACCAGGTGTTGCTGTAGAAGCCAATAGGGTTGCTATAGTGACAGGCCACAAGAGTGGTCTAAACGGTATGATAGATGGTGAACATCTTGCAATCTGCAAGCCAGCAAAGTTTGGCATTTAAGAAATACAGGTTACATCTGAAAATATACCTTCTCAGATAGGAATAGGCAGGTGTATCGCGTCAGGGTCCACATTAAGCTGACACACTCCCTCGGCTCTCCTATCCCTGCAAACACTGCGTTGCTCTCAATGCCCATGTAGTAACTGCATTACTCTCCTCCTCCTTGCAGATACAGAGAGTATCTCTTCCTCTCCTCTACGCATTAGACTTATATGTCCACAAAAGGATTCTCCTCAGTATCTTTGGAGTTTCCAATATCTGCTATTTGTGGTGGGACTGTATTTTAAATATTTAAAATTCATTCACCTTTTTAGATCTCTGAGCTGCAGTTGAAACTGGCAGCAGCTTTTCCAAATAAATAACACAACATAAACCTATTTTATCCATCAGTTAGCTCTTCCATACTAAACCAAACCAAAACAAAAAATCTCAGACCTCCATATTTATAGACAAGAAAAGGGCCTGGAAGTTTTGTTAAAGCTGTTAGTGAAAGCTGTATAGAGTTGTGTATAATGCCAGAAAACATGAAGTCATGGTAAACAAGTAGAACAATAAATTAATACTAGGAAAGCCACATTTTCAAACTAGTATTAACTGCAATGGGGACACCTGAAGAGTCCACTGCAGTTCTGAGATGTATAATATATTTAAGGCTCAAATTAATCTTCTTAATTGCCTTCTGCATTTCTTTGTCACGCGGGTTACTTCCCCACTCACTTTTTCCCTTTTTACATTTTGTGGTGGAAATACTAAACTGAAGTACAAACGGTCACAATTTTCTTCTTTCTCCAAGTCTGGAAACTTCTGAATTTGTACACTCCCATCCGTTGCTAGAAAGGGAAAATGAACCAGCACCAAACATTGCAAATTTCAAAAATTACCTGTCTTGATAAAAATAAATCATAGTTGGTTACTTCAGCACATGGTGCGCCCCGGCTACGTCAAAGAAAATCACCACCAAAATGACTGTATTTTAATGACTGTAAAAGCAGCACACATAACATGATTTTGCTGCAGGCTGTGAGAAGCAAACCTTTCAAAATGGTGAGCTGCATCTTCTGAAGTACACATGGTTACGCAGCAGGCATCAAATGGAGCTCCTAACCCATCCCACCCAAGAAAAGTGTAACTGTATTCAACCTCTGCTCCGCAAAGAGTACGGTTTCATTCACCCAAAGTCATCTTTGCAGTGCTGAAAGCCGTGTTGTATTAACATAACTGCCTCACAAGCAGAGGGAGGAGGAAAAACTCCCACTGAACAGTGAGCAAGAAAAAGATTGGGATTGTGCCCCCAATAACGCACGTTACACAATTAGCCTTTTAATAACTGCTTCACTGCAACCTAATTGTGTGCCTGGTGGTGCGTAATGGATGGAGCGATGCACGCAACTCCCTTCTTCGGGGCGATCTTTACCGGCTGGCTGCCTCCTAGCTCCACCATCGTCACACCAGCTTTTATCAAACAACTTGCCTCTCCATTCCCATCACCTCCTAGTGCCCCATCTTCTCACTGATCAGAGCGCACGTGCTGTCCTCAGCCTTTGAAGCTCTCTTCCACCAAACATCTTTGCAAAACCCCACAGCCCCGAAGAGGGCACGATAATCTGTATCCTTACATAGCGTGAACTTTACCACCTATTTCTCGCCATGTGGCCCCGGTTGCTGTTGTGCCATTTACGTGCCTGCTGGGTTGTCCTCCACGCTGTGGTGTCCATTGCCTTGCTATACAATCCGCTGTCATCGATGGCAAGCTGCCTTCTCCCAGAAAGCAGGCAGTTGTTATACTGTGCTGTTCAAGGACAAATCAACAGAAATCTCAAGATTACGTCTCTGCTGACGTATCAGTTGTGAAAAAGAAGTTTGCTGACTGGTGTGGGCTACCGATTGATGTCATCTTGCAGTATGTCAGACCTGATCCAGGTCTTGATACTTATAAGTTGGCCGTCAGAACACAAAAGACAAGAAATAGAGGGATATCCCCACCCTAGCCCTTCGCTGTACGCTGGGGGATGTGCTATGAGGTACTACACTGTATTACACGGTGCCAGGACTCAGTACAGTTTGAAGGCTCATTAAAAAATTAAAAATGGACTGCTTTCTATCTCACTCTCTCTCTTCTAACCACTGGAATATTCATGTTCTCTACTTTCCTCTCTAAATTCTGTTAATTTTATATGAGGCCTCACATAGAGCACTCAGTGATCACACGAAGAGAAAACTACAAATTCTCCTTTTTTCATTTCTCTGTATCAATAGAAAAAAAAAAAAAAAAAAAAAAAAAAAAAAAAAAAAAAAAAAAGGAAAACTCAACAGAGGAGTTAACTGAAACAACAGAAAATGCTACAATTTACGAAGGCTGGAATGGGCTCATAATCCCAGAAACTTGTGGCCTTGCAGCGCACTTTGCAAAGGCAAAGCAAATCAGAGGTCTGAGTTCTCGTCTTCATTGCAATCTGTCTTGAAAGACACGGCATGTGCAAATCTTATGTGGCTGGAGTACTTTAGTTCTTCTCTTTTTTTTTCATTTTTTTTCATTAAGACCAAATACAGACATGAAAAATATTTATCATCATAGAGGAAAGGAAATGGATTGTTAATGCTATATGAAAATGTTATTTACAGAGGCAAAACAAAATGCATTATAGGCAGAAAGTCAATGTTTTTTGACTTGCTTTGCAAAAATGAATATTCTCCAATCAAATGTATTTGCAGTAGACTTTGTTTTTTTTTTTTTAAAAAAAAAGCCCTTCTTCAATCGAAATTTTTTTTTTTAGTTCCTCATAAGATCTTGTGGCTGCTAAAAATTCAGAGGAAACAAAGACTGGATAACAGCAAAAGGTTAATTAGTAACAAACAATTTCCCCTTGTATTACATGAGAAGTTCAGCATGTGACAGGCTTTAGTCTTAAATTTTCTACAATTTAAAGACAGAACAGTAATTTTTTTTTAAAAAAATACACTACTATTTATCTCTGGGTGGATTTTGGACTCAACCTTTTTTAATAAAGATGCTAAAATACTCCTCTACTTCAGGAGTACTCAGAGGCTTTATTTCAATATTTAATAACAAAAAAAGGTGGAACAAAATGTTTTGTTCTGCTTGGTACTGAATAATTTAGCTTTTTATTGATCTTTACAGGCTTATCTTCAATGTTTGATTTTAAAATACAACTACTGAAATTACTTCTGTAGCTGCAGAAGACAAGAACAAGTAGGCACAGACAAGTCTTTAAAAAACAAATGTGAAATATAGTATCTGGAGAACTTTTGGTAAGTGCTCTTTGTCAGACTCCTCTAGTACTCTTACTATTTTTCTTCTAACATGTAATAAAATTTTAATATGATGGTTTGCAAAAAAACCCAAACAGACTACTTATAATTTCTATTCTTTTCAGATTCAGAAAAACCTATCCATTGTAAAATCATAGTCCATTTACAGTATCACCACATCATAATTCAGCTTTTTAAAAATAAGTTCCTTGTGTGCCCTATGTGGCAAAATTATAACACTAGATATTGAATAGAACAGCTTGAAGACTTGCAAAGGTATTTGCTATTATGTCAAATGACTTCTCTCCCATTCAGAAATGCCCCAAAACTACCTTATTTTACAGTGCCCATGCAAAGCACATACATTAGAATTTTAAAAGGAAGGCAGAAAAAAAGCCTACAAACACACCCTGATTTCTAGACTTCCTCATGTGTCTGTCTTAGAGTAATTCTATCATTTAGCCTTTCAATTGTAAAGATTGTGTTTTAGTATACAATAAATTGTTATTGTAACGGTGTTCTGATTGCAGAACAAGAAAGTAGGTATAGTAGATAAATTAATCACTGTAAACCATTCACTGACTTCTGCAATTAGAGCTTTATCACTCAACAATGACTTTCCCACAAATACTTTTATTAATCTTTATTTTTAGGTAGGGTAGCATTACCCACCTTGCACACTGCATTCTTGACACACCAGGAGCTAAAAAAGTAGCAAAATTAAGTACGTAGTCCACAAAGTAATAATTTTGGAATATTATAGATGATCATTCATAGGGACAGAGCCTAAATCTTTTGTACTAGGTACAATAAATGTAGGTACGTGGCCTCTGTATGCAACCCTTTCTCCTGCTCTGTGAGTTAGGTGCCTGAAAAATAGGGAGTCTTTCTCTGAACGTTGAAAAGTAAAGACATAACAAATACTTAATGAGGTTTGTTCTGTTTCTGTGAAGATGATTCTTACATGACCTGGACCAATAAGGAAACTGGTTGCCACCTTTGTTACAACCATCACTTCTAAACTTGTCCTGTTCCAAGGAAGGAGAAAGTTGGATCTTGGATAAAGTTTAGAAGCACGTAGGGGCCTTAATTCCAAGACATCCTGGCCTTGGGAAATCCAGTAACTGATTCATGATCATCTTTCTTCAGAATAAACAAAAAAAAAAAAGTCACTGCAGATATTCTTTGGATAAGCATTTTTCTAAAGTGCAGCAATACTTCAATGAAGAAATATGATAATTATTAAAATTACTTTTACACAGTAAATGGGAAAAAAAATGTATTTTTAAAAAAATGTTGCATATCAGAATGTGAAGGTCAAAAGAATAACACCCCTCTAAAAGCAAAAATTTTTTTGACAAACAGCAGGAAAATACCAAAGCATTTCCATATATATTTGAAATACTTTCTGTATTGTCAAGAATCAGTTTACACCAAAGAGGTTCAAAAGTGAATCTAACATAATATCTGGCTGGAAAACATTGATGTAAACTTGGACTATTCAAAGAAAATTCTGAAAGGAAAAAGTCAAATAAGAGGTTCAAAAGTGAAAAGAAGCCTAATGAAAAGCACAATTAAAATCTCATAAAATGGGAGCTCCATAGTAATTATAAAAAATAATGCAACTAAGCGAACTCAGATGGTTCCTCACACAGCTGCTCTCAGAACACTGGATCATAATTCAAAATCAAATGATCAGAATATACTTGTCCAGGTTACTCTCATTCATCACTATTTGATATCACTGCAGAGCTGGCAGTTTGTCCTGAGATATTAGGTCAATTTGCTAATTAGAAAGTTAAAGAAGTCAGATGCATTTTGCAAGAATGCATTTGTTCTACTGAAAGGACATCACAAGAGAATCACAGTATGTTTAATTCAAGTACTCCCTAACCTGGCTATGAATTTATGCCAAGTTTGACAAACTTTTTGGATCTAGAAACATTACGAGTTTTGATGCTCTAGCTTAAAAGAGGTAAACCCATTTTTTGACAGCTTCACTTACAGAAATCATAAAATTGCTTATATGTTGTTCCATATACAACATTTGTTAAATTACTGGGAGTTTGCTGCTGCCTATCTATATATTTCATAATGGGTGACTGCGTAGTTCAATAAGCATAGAAATTATACCGAAGTGGTCAGAATAAATCTCCAGGCAGCTTTATGAACAGAATTTTGGTGTGAAAGACATGAAGGACTTAAATCTGTAAGCAGGTAGTCATTGTCATTAAGACAAGTAGGAGCGTGAGGAGTACTGGGGGCAGCACACTGCTGCTGACACCAGTAAAACCTTAGCAGTGTGTGAGAACAGAGGCAAGTTTCTATCGATTCTTTACCAAATATAACTCTCTGAGTGAGGAAGAGGCACCCAGAAATACAACCGGATCGGGAGGTTGCAATGTAGTGGAAGCAGCCATAAATGATGTATCTGTACCTAAGTGCATCTAGGAATAGGTTTACAGAAAGGTAAAAAGAAACTGAACAATGAAAAAGTTGTTTTATACTTATTAAGTATAACTTCCCAGCCATGACTCCCAAAGTTCATGATTTATTCCACTGTATTCTTTATCCAGACTTAATAAACACACAAGCACACATTTTCAGACTTCAGTCAACCACCAAAAAAAAAGACCTGAGTTTGAAAGACTGAACAATTAGACTTTTTCCAAATTCATGTGGATAGTTTTGAGTCCTTATTATACCACTATAAATCCAATATGCTAAGCTATTTCACAAGCAAATGCAACGTATTTCAGAAACTTGATCTTTGAAAGTTGTGCCCATGCTTATTTACTCATTCTATTGCGAGCAGTTTTGTTCCATGAGGTATAAATAGAGCTCATTTTTCTGACTTTTGTGGAACTTGGCCAACTGATATCAGCCACAAACCACAGACTTCGATTAAAACTTGCAGAGTAAACAAAGGTAAACAATGAGCTCTTGGGGCTTAGGGTTTTTTCTTTCCCCTAAGACCAGGACGCTGCTGGATCCATCTATACAACCTCATTTATTATCCTTTTAGGCAATGACATTTGTGTCAGTTTATGACTTCAGAACTTTAATGATCAGCATTTGATGAGGTCATGCTTAGAGAAATCATGTTGCCAAAATTCAGCAAAAGAGGATAATAATTAACTGCAGATTCTAAGAGTATCTCAAGACATGAATTAATTAATTGATTACTTAAGACAGTAAACACCTGCCTGAGTGATCATTCATGGTGTAGCAATAAATGTATCCATGTTCTATAGAATATTATCACATGATTCATATGTGTCTTCCTAGGCATTGTCTTACAGTATATACTTTGGTTAATACACTTAGACATTCATCTGAACCCTGACAAACTGATGCCGTGTTTTAATTTATGGGAATTATGGTTAAAGGTGATCTGAACAAACAGTTGAGAAATGAAGCAGTAATTAGTGGAACCAAGGAAGTGTGGAATAATTATGGATAAATAAAATAAAGTCATTTTCTGGTAGAGGGTGTCAGAAAGGTTCTAAGCGAGAATTTTAAATGAACTGAAATTGTTTTATGAAAATGCAGTATTATTATATGGATTAATGACCCATTAATGTCTATAATTTATAATCATAATAAAGTTTACTACTTGAAGTTATGTAAAGCAATACCATATTTGATAAACCACCACGAAGATGTAGGAGCAAATCTATTCAGTTAACTGTTCATATCAGCATGGACACAAAGCTTCTTCACTGTGTTGTAAAGTAACAGCCTTCAGGAGCCATAGTTGTGCCTCTCAATTCCCTTGTACCAATTATAACACAAGTAACGCACAGAACATACTATCCTTAGGGTTTAACCTCCTCTTACAGACTTTACATTTTGCAAATAGTATCCAAGGATTCATTTCTCGACATGTAAAGCTTCACCAGCACGGTAGCCCCAGCAATTGTCTACGTGATGCTAAAGTGTCGTTCAGGTGGGTCATACAAATGCTGGGACCCATATTCTCTGCATTTCGTAAGTAACAAAGATTACAATGCCAGAAAAGACATTTAAAAACATACTGGACACAAATAGCCCTTTCTCTCATGAAGGGAAAACAAAGAAGTTGCTAAGCATAAGGAAAATAAATATGAGTGCCACAGTGCCAATGCACCATCTATGTTCTCCAAGAAAAGTTGCCAAAGCTTTACAGAACCTCAGCAACAGCTGGAGAAGCAGCATGTGGATGGGGGAGGGGGGGGCCTCTCCCAAAACGTTGCCTTTTTTTTTTTTTTTTTTTTTTTAACATAAACTTAGTTGTAATGAACACTTACAGTTAACACCCAGCCCTGAATGATCCTGATGTTTTCTGGATCGCTAGATGTTGTAGACTAGGATTAGAGAGATACTGCAATAGTAGCTCACCTTGTCAGGTGCAGAAGAAAATGGAGGTATCCAGCAATACATAGCACAATATCCTCATTTGGGTGCTCCTCTCAAAAAGGGCAAAATCCTGTCGTTAGCAGTTCTGTTGGAGTGATGTTGGCTCCAACTGCAACCTTCAGAAACAAGATGTTCCCATCCATCAAGGAAAGCACCAGCAACACCTTAGGGACAAATGACAGGCTTTTAAGCAATATTGTTGTCAGATTTCACTCTTTTTTTTTCATATAAAACTGGAAAATACAAGTTAAGCAACAGCCTACACACCTCCAAAACAGGATGTGGGATTTGAGAATGTATTGTGAGAAGTATAATTTTCTAAGGGACACGTGGCGACCCCATTTGCGATACAGCTGTCACGATCCAACCCTTGAGTGAGTTCACATTTCCATTGTCCATGATAATATAGTCTACCCTGTGTTCAGGTGTGTGTATTTTACAGCTGTAATTAATGCTTTGATTATTTTATATGAATGCTTCCTATAGTCTTCAAAGAAACTAAAGCAAATGAAACCGTATAATTCAGTGAACTGTGATTTAACCTGATCACCATCCTAGTGACAAGGATTGCAGATGATTTGTAACTACTCTGGGAAAAAAAAAACAAAAGCACCCACAACCCATAATTTGCATACGAAAAGAAAATCTGAGATGCTTCCAAAGTTCAGCAACTGTATTTGGTTCATAGAATTTTTGAAGCAAAAGATCATCTAATCTGACCTGCTGTGTAACTAACTCAAGGCATGATCCGCATGCAGATCCTTGTTCTGATTCAACCAACTTGTGTTCAGACACGCCTTCAGAAATGTAAATGTTAACTATTTTGAATTTTAAGTCTGAAAAACGTGTCTAAAATTTTCAAAGGTAATACTATTTCTAGGAAACACTACCATTAGTATTTCTCATCTCGGATCAAAATCCTGCAAGATCAACTTTCGGCAATTTTGTCTGCTTTTCTGTCACAGGCTACAGATATATCAGTCATGCAGACAGATTCTATTATATATTTCTAGACATCATAATTCCTGCAAATTCTGCCACCCTGCATTTGACAGGGAAACTACTTTCTAAAACGAACATCTCCTACTTGCGTGCTACTAGAATAATTTATTTTATAATGTATTTACAGATCTCATTTAGGCCCCTCAGTCTGAAATGCAACATCTTGATGTGCAATGTTAAATGATAAGAACTTTGCCACGGCACAGTGTAACCATGTGCAGATCACTTCCTCCAACAAAAGGCCTTCTTCAAATCTGAAATAATTTCACTGTCATATTTTAGACATTATTCCTACACATTCTCCAGAAACAGGATGCCTAACCACCAGAAAAAGACACACATGAATCAGTACTTGTGGGATAGAGATTTTTTGTTTGCAACTGCATCTGATTTTGTCTTGTCATTGCCGCAAGTCTCGCCACTTTTCTCTCACCACCTTCATTCACCTGTACCTTCTCCTCTAAATTGGCTGTTTCTGCTTGCTAGCACACAGTTTTGTTTCCCCTCAGGAGAACAGCAACAAAAAGGCAAAACCAAAAGACTGTAAAATATCCTTGCTCGTGCTTCTGTTGTAATAAGTTACAGCCCACCTGGTACAAGGCAACAATTATCTCTCTTCCAATATTTTGTCTTTCACATATTTATAACGGAATGTATTTCAGAGTTTAGAAACTTTCTAGGTACAACCAGTAGCACTGCTGTGCAATAATCCACTAAAGACCACAGCCATAGCACCAGTTTAGCTGCTTTGAAGCCAGTCAATGGGTATGCCCAATAGCACAGTTTCCCTGGGGACACGACTGTCACCAATAAGCAGGAATACTGGTGTGATACCATGTCCCTTTTTTCTGAACCTCTACTGCAGAGAACATAATCAGGAAAAAAAAGGACAGATCTGCGATCTCCCTAAGTTCCCGCAACTCCTACTTGCCAATAAGCATCACTAGGGCAATAAGCTTTATCTTCCTCTGATTCAAGAAACAAATCCGACTGGCCAATGGCCAATTTTAGAGCAGGAGTGTGACTCAAAGCTAGCTGACTCCATCACAGCACGTTGCACTATGCTAAACTTGCACCGTGCTAAATCAGAAGCCTTGGTCTGAAGTTATGAAAGTGAATCAATTATCTTAAAATTTCCTACGAAGATACAGTACACAAGAAAAAAAACCTCTCTCAATATAAACAAAACAGAAAGCCTGCCAGCTACATTAGAAGACTAAATGCAACCGACAGATTTGAATAGTTTTAAATTATATGTACAGTGCTTCTGGCTTTTAGGTAATATTTGTCTATGGTTTTCCAAGGTTAGGCATAAAAAGAAGCTAAACTTAATTCTAATTCACTGTGGGAAGTCTTGCTGCAAGATGAGTGGGGTGAGAAACAATGGACTTATTACAGAGCTTGAAAGAGGGAAAATGAAGGAAAGCTTGAAGTTATTGTTAGGTTGCCAAAGTTTGTAGACTCAACACTGTCTATGAGCAATCTTTCATAATCCAATTTAAACTCAATTCATATCAATTTGAAGTTATTACTTTCTCATATAAAACCAAATCAATGAAATCTTGAATTAAATTAATAAAAGTGTCCGTATAGGAAGTTGCATAGTTTTAACTAAATAAACTCTAAAAACACTTTCACAAAAGCAATGCAGCTCATGCGCAAGCGCGTGATCAGATCGTATGCTGATGAGCAGCAGTAACAGACTCTGTATAGACGGAGACTTACTTGATGGTATGTGTTCAATCTGTTCTATTTTCAGATATGTGGCAGAGGACCTGAATGCTATCCCTGTTCTTTGAAGTCATTTGGCAAAACTCATTGACATTGATAAGGACAGCAGTGGGCCCTTGCTATTGATCGCTTCTGCCGATACATGTCCACAGGCAGGCTCCCAGAAACCTAATGCAAACCCAGTTTCTAAGAATAACTGGATAAATAATGGATGAGCTGTGACAAACATACATTATGTTTATTCACAGTGAAACCTCTGAAATTTAATCTGTAACTCAATTAGGCTGTTAAAATCTATTGCATTAGGGCGAGCGAGTATTGTTTATTGGGCTTAATTCGTACAAAGGCTGTCAATCCAGTCCTCGCTCTTATTCTACAGTTCTAGACTCCCTCTTGTATCAAGGCTTGCAATTTCCAGGAAATCTTCACAGATGATGGAACGGTGTAGTAGTGTCCTCTCATTATCAAATTTCCATCCCAGATGGCTTGGCAGTAACACTCCTCCAGGTCCTGCTGTCAGATAGGAGCTTCATCTGAATTACCTCCGTTCCAAGCTCCTGGAGATCTTCCTGCCCTTCTTTCCTACACATTAATGTCTTCTCCAGACTTTTGTTCTCACTGTACTTCACCCCACTGAAGCATAATGGGGACAGCTGTCTTCCCTATTAATGAGAGAGGACGAACAGATGTGGGCGGAAGAGCCACTTGCTGTATGACTGGTAGTCTAAGTTCAGAACAGAGACACAGAAATGACAGCGCGCTCCAATATGTGGTAGATGCTCACAGCAGTTACTTCACATGCCCTTAGGTCTTTGTGAGTAAATCTACATTAGAGTGCATCAAGCCAATTGTTCTCATCGCTGAGCATGAATTTCTTGGTGCTTTAATTAATTCACCCACAGCATGAGTGCCACAGTGTTTGATGCACACTCATTCTTGAAAAGCTTGGGCATATAATTACTACCATGAAACAAAGACTAGTGCGGTGATAGAAACAGTGGACTAGAAAAAAACGTAGGAAAATAGAAAAGTAGAATTTTAGTGAGACGTGAAAATCTAACGAACTCTTCTCGGCAGAAGTTGTCATCACAAAAAAAAAGTATATATAGATACATATGTATTTTTTTTATCTTCACTCCTTTCCCCTCCCCAAAGGCTTTGTGGGTAGAAAGATGACTCTTTTTAGCTTTAAGTTTTACCTGGAGCTGTATTTTAAAATTATGTATAGTCATATTTTTATTTGTTGGCTTAAAAACGCTTGGGGCAGATGGAAAAAGGAAAATCATAGTTTTCATTTGCCTTTGTTCTTGAAAAGCTGGTTTATGTACCCTATGCAGCAAGATGAAAACCAGAAAAAAAAAAAAAAAAAAAAAAAAAAAAAAAAAAGAATAGGCACAAAGGAACAAAAGGAGTCAAGCTATCATAAGGATTTTTAGGTACATCTCAGAGAACAAAATCCATACAACTGGGAATAAACAAACCCTTCAGTGTGGCAGGTCCTTCAACAGGTCTGCCACCTCTGATCCACACTGACAAACTCGTATGGGTCTCTTTCCCATGTTCAGCGCTGCAGTAAAATCCCAAATAAATTTCCAATTTAAGAAAGAGCTAGTGTCAGCTGCCAATCAACACAAGTTCTGCTTTACTATCTATCCAATTTATTCTCTAAGAGTCCCAGCTGTAGTTTGCCTGCTCGCTTCATTTTGTGTTTTTCTTATGTTGTTGCAGCTTGGTTTTACCTGCGTCCTTACAATCCTTGATAGAGCTGTTGCAGTCTGTTCACACACTGCCCAGCACACGTGCAATACAGCAGTTTCTGTTGTGTTCCAGGGCTATTCATTATTGTCATCGTTTCAGCACACCGTGCTGTTGCCGCAGGCTGCCAAATACTGTTTTTCATGTTGCATAGATTTTATGCCTAAAGAAAGACACCTACTATTGTTATTTAATAAAATGACTATAATAATACTACCTTACATTTCTATAAATCCTCTTTCATCCAAGAGTCTTAAAGTACCTTGTGAACATTTTTTTTTGCCTTGGTTATAATGCTAGGGATTTTTTCACCAGCCCTGAAAACCCAGCTCCTTTTAACATGCAACAGACCTGCTTAACGGCACAACGCAGCGCTACACCATTTTGAGACACATCTATGTGGCCACATCGGTTGCAGAAGACAGCATCGCAAGCATCCCAGTGCAGAAGCACAGCAGGGCAACGTTAGAAGGTATCACTGTGGACCCATTTGCTGCTCCTATGGTCACTGCTGCCAAGGAAATAGGGCCACAGGTCTGCTGACCCACAAAAGTAGATTTAAGGGGAAGTCTGAGGCACTGCTTGTAAAAATGGACGAAAGGGACTCAAGAATAAAGAGAGCCGCGTCTAAGAAAGCTAAGGTGCATTTTTAATTGTTATTATATCTGAAAAGCCTAAACACTCAAACAAGAAATGCACCAAAGACTTGACTTTAAAGATCTGTGGAAGAAGCAGGTGAGCTGCTTAGCATAAATGCAAACTAATACCACTCTTCTTGCCTCTTGAGCTCCCAGCTGAAAGAAGGCCCTGACACTGTGAGAACTTGTGCTCTGTTCACCTCCATGGCCAAATGGAATGGTTTATGGTAAGGTTCTTACTTTTACATAACTAGACTTATCCTTTTTGAGTGCTTTGATTTGGAGATTGAAACTCCATGACAGCACCAAGTATTACTATTTCTCACAAGTGCTGTAGTGAAGCCTGAAAAGGGAACAGAGAGATAGGATCACGTTATTTCCACTAAAGATACTGAAGCACTATGCAGGAAAACCTACTTTTAATATGGTCCTCAACACCTACAGTTGTAACTCGAGCTATTGTTTGGGAAGGTCTGTGAGGTTTGAAGAAAGAGAGTCTTCAAATTCCACAGTTCCACTTGCATTGCACCACACTGACTTTGAAAATGCTGCTCACCTATGATGCAAACGTAAGGTTCCATAAACTTAACTGTAAATTTAATTAAATTGGGGATACTTTCCACCCAAACTCGTTCTATATGTAACAACCAGAAAGAGTATTTTTCTAAATACGTGTCCAACGTGAACCCTTGAAGCTCTGTGTGCACATCAAGGACAGCACATGATCCTAAATTTGTCTGAGTCTGTTTTTGTTGAAAAAGGCTGTTATAGTATTGGCCCTGTTCTTATCTCTAGAAGACAGTAGCCCAAATTCTTCCCTGTTGCACAAGTCCAATCTCACATTGATTTCAATGAGTTTCAGTGGAATAACTGAAAAGAGAATTTGGCCCGTAATCTCTGACTTTATCACATAACTAGTAAGTGCTTGGCTAAGATTAGATTTAAAGATAGCCCAGGGGGATAACTCAAGGACTCGAGAACCTTTACTGACACCAAAGTCTCCTGCCTTTAGCGAAAACACAAACTAAACCAAAGTGCCTTTAAAGCACTATATTCATCAAAAAGAGGGGCTAACCGATGTTTCACTTTCTCCTTCAATAAGACAAATATGAGGGAATACTTACATTCTAGAAGATAATTCAGTCTTTCCTCTTCTAAAGTTTTATTTCAATAACGTGTATGTGGGTATACTTGATTGTCTCAGCAAAGGGAATACTTTCAGCTTCCCCCCCCCCCCAATCCTACATACAACATAACTGGAAAAAAAAAGGTATCTGCTACCAACCTTTACCCACAAAGACTTTTTTTTTACTTCCTTTGAGTTGATTGCCTATATACACAGGTTTAGTTTCTGCAGAGGGCTGCTCTGTGCTACAAGTTAAGCAGTCTGTGAGCTAAGGGATGAGACTTTTTTGAAGCTTGAGTTGTTTAGTACTAAAACATAAGGCAGACTCCTACAGCCCCATGACCTTCAATACTTGCAGTGACAATAAGTTTAAATGCTTGTTCATGATTGAGGAGGTGGCTTATTAGCCTCTGTTCCACTCACCAGTCTTCCTCCTCTCAGTTGGACCCAGACTTGCGAGTCAGCAAGAATCAATCCCCCAAAGCAGAAGTCACCGAGTAAAATTGACTTGATTGGATTTCACAGTAATGTGGTTGCTTGCTGCTGGCTTTGTGGAGACAATCACACCACTCTTCATGCTCAAAAAGATAAACAGAAAAGAAAATAAAAAGTCAAGCACTTCTTTTCTCTCTGAATTCTTTAGTTATATATTACCATTTGGTTTATATTGCAAAATATTATGAAGCAAGAAAAACAACTGTGATTTTTACCAGACTGGATGCAAAGACAAAAAAAAAATTACAGCCACATTTCCAGATTTTAGAAAGATTTCATCTTAGCAGTTGCAGCAGATAATCTTATTCATGAAGTAGACAAACAATGTCTTGCCCAAACAACCTTGAACCTTCAATGTAAAGGTAACTGAGAAATGGCAGTTCTGCAATCATTTTTCTAATAAAATTACACTTGAAGGCCAAAAGGAATAAGGAAGATACTAAAAGAACAGGATTAGTGAATTTTAAAAAGTCCTAGGAGTAACAGGTAACTCATGGCCACTTTTGCAAGCTTTGGTGTATTTAAATTTTTAGTCTAAATTTTACCTCTGGAAAATAAATCTACCCTGAGTTTAAGTGCCTACAGAAATATATCTTATGAAGAATGCTGTTGGAAGCTTTAAACTTGCAGAAGCTCCAGCCGTGCTCTAAAACTGCTCTTCAGAGAAGGCACGGATCAGGGCCACGGGACCAACCGCCAGCTGAAGGTCCCCTGCTCCCTTTCTAATTTACCTCAGTCCATACTGACAGGCCTGATACACAATTAATTAGCAAACAGCTGTGGCTGTTAGAGATACCAGAGCCCAACGTGTTCATTAGTGACCCTCTGCCAGAGGTTATGAGGTCAGGAGAACGTTGCAGAGCTGCTCCATAGCCGAGTGCTTCAGTTTAGATGACGAGGTGAGCCTGTGGACTTTGCCCTCGGGGTATTGCCCCGATGCTGGTGGAAACGGAAGCATCCAGAGCAGTACCAACAGCTTTTAGTTCACCATGGATGCTACCCAGGTAAAAGTGTCTCCACAACCTAATAGGCCTTGTTACCACCCTTAAGTTACAGCATCATAAAGTGTAAATAAAGAGATTTGATACCTGTCTGCAGCTCTCCCTGCTCTCTTCTCTTGACTCTTCCTTCCTTCTCCAAGCTTAGATCTACATGGTTAAAACAAGTAATGGCTGTTAACATCATTATAAAAAAAAGGGAACATTTCTGTGTCTTTTTGCTGACTGCTTGAACAGCATAATAAATCTTATTTTACAATTGTGTGGAAAAAACTCTGAAAGCTATTCCTAAAAACAATTTGCACAAAAATAAAACAATTCCAACTTATCCCTGTATGCAACATCAGACTTGCTGCACAATTACAGGGAACTACACTCTGCCAACACTGTTAAATTGAGGATCTCTCTTCTCCTGGCTCCGCTACTGCTGGACAGCTTATGTTCCCACTGCTTTGCCTCCATCTGTGCTAACAACAGAATCCTTTTTGATTAAAATGTTGCTGAGTTACATTGTGAAAGTTCACTTGAACTGTGCACTTGCTCCACTTAGAAATATTTTTTTCCAAATTTGGATGCAAGATAGAAGCATTGGAGTTATGCCTCCAGCCAGAGGTATTTCAATGAAGGTGGAAAAAAACCTAGATCTTTTAATTAATGTATAGTTTTTCAAGCAAGGGGAAACTCAATTTCTGGAATAGGTTTTTCTTATTGTATGTATATAAATATGTTGGTTGGGTTTTTTTTTTTTAATAATGAGATAATTAAACAACATGTCTCAAAGAATGCCTGCAAAAAGTGCAAGATAGAAATATCCACAGGAGCAGATACACAGCAGTACGTTCTGAAATGAAAAGAAAAACTAGTGTCTCACTAAAGATTTGCTTAATTGGCACACAGAAAGAACAACACCTAGCTAAGTAGGAACTGAGGTCCTAAACATTGAAATGACTATATTTCATGAAGACATCTCAGTACACTTTGGTCTCCACACAAAACCTACTTTTTTGGGGTTTTTTTTTGTTTTTTTTTTTTTTAATTTTGAGAAATGTATAGCATAAGTTTTCCTGTGTTCTCAGCAAGACTTAGGATTGCACGGTCATTCGAGGCTGTAATGAAAGCACGCTAACAGCAAACTCACATTTACCTATGTTTTACAGAAGATAAGAAACATACCTTTTGTCATAGGAAAGAATTTACAGTCTGTTTCCAAATTACAGGAGAAGGATAAAAAAATGTAATATATTGAAGTAGGGATTAATAAGGAAACTACCAGAGGAAATTAAGATAAATTAGTAATTAATTAGACTGTAATTAGGAGATAATTAAGTAAATTAAGGAATTTAGGATGTACATTATATGTTCTAGCTAAAACAATAGTTCTAGTTCAAAATCTATTATCATTAAGCACTTCTGTAATTCTCAGTGACACATTTCAGGTTCTGAAGTAACAAAGTTGGTATTTTAAGGGGGGCCTCCAGCCTAAACAGTTATCTCTGTCTTGAAGAACAGTGGAATCAAAGAAAAAGTTGGATAAGTTTCCTGGGAACTGTTCAAAATTTTGAGAATGATGCAATTCCTGCATTGAAACAAGATTGGGTCTGAGCCCAGGGTTGAAATCTCTTTAGTAAGAGAAAAAATAATTTGGTATTTTGTATCAATCTCACTGAAAGTAGAGAACACCAGTGCAGGAGATGGAGACAAACAGAAAACATTAGGATTCCTGACATGTTCAAATATCAGAGCGCGTTCATGCCTGAATTGTACCTCAGGACAGGCTCGGACTAGTTCTCACTTTACCTAAACTGCTCCCTGTACAGATACTTTCAGGAAGGGTTACTCAACAGGTTGACAGAAAGGACATTGGGCAGGTTGCTTCACAGGTATTAGAAGAACAGAAGTACTCTTCTCTCCCTCACTGATGTCCAAAGATTTACTAATAAAAGAAGATCCTGTTTGTTTTCACTGGTCTCCAGAGTTCCGGTGCCACTCAGATCTAACATTTACTTCAAATATGCATTATTTAGTACTTTACAGTTCAACTCAGGTACAGCTAGAACAGGCATTACGTACAGTTCAGAGCCTGTGTGTCTAAGTTAACCACGCTTTTATATCAAGTTCGTACCCTTTTGCAAAATACAATGCTCTGTCCAAGGAGGGGGAAAAGGTCTGCTTGTAACAACTCCATGACATTGTACTTCAGCTGTTACAAAGCCATCCATTCTCCAACATGGTTAACCAGGACTAAGTTTAGGATTCAAATTATTAGGCTTAAATTAGCCTCTCTGCCCTGTTATTCCCATCTGATATGAATTCTTCTTAGATGTGAAACTACAGAGCTAAAGCCTGATTAAAAATAAAAAGAAAAACTGAGCATACGCTACTTTCTCTATGAAAAATACCTCTTTATTCAGTGAGTTTAAACTTGCAATTATGTTTGAAGAGTGATGTCAGATAACTGCTGAGCTTGCCTATCACTAGATACTGCATGGAGCCACAGGCCAGCATCATGAAAACTGTCTCAGCTGCTGCTCAAGGGGACCAAGGAGTTTACGAGATGTTTCTGGGAGGATTCCTAAGAAAGGAGTCTCCAAGAGTTTTCCGGAAAAGGCAAATGCCTTCCTTCTGTTCTATAATTTTGTTTCCTCCCTTTCTTTCGTCAGAAGTCTGAAGTACATCAGAATATATATGAGACATAAATATAAATAATCTTTCACTTACATGGTATTAATTACTGGATGCAAAATGCACATGTCAAAGAAATCTATATACGACCCACGGGAGTCAGCCACTAGAACACGATCATCCTCTAAATAAATATAACCACACAGCAATAAATAGCAGCAGCATGCAGTACAGTAGAATAGGAGGAGTAGAATAATATGTTCAAATGTAAATCACTCTGCATGAAAATTTAGGCAGGCATAATACAATTACCCAAACGGAGGTCAAATGCAATTTCACAGGGTGAATAGCAGACTATGACCATGTATCTGTTTAATTTTTTTTAATTTCAGAATGAACCAGCCATTATTTAACATTTGGAAATATCTTTCATTTTTCATATGCTATTCTGATGAATGCAATTAATTAATTTAGCAGATAATTGCAATTTGCATAATTTTCACAAGGAACACTTTACTTAATGTTTGGAGTTTTTTATTCTGGTCCCCATACTTAAACTGAAAAGGGAAGGATGCAAAGTGAGCAGAGACTACTAAGCATAACACTTAGCTGAGATCACCTTAAAACACTGCCCATCATTATAACCTGGAACAGATAAGTTTGCTGGAGAGGAACAGCACTATAAAGTTTAAGTAACAGATATATGACATTATGTTAATTTTTCTAATTAAATGTATATATATATATATGGGGAAAACTTTAGAGATATCTGATGTGTCTATAAATCTTCCATCACGTAGATGAAACAAAAGAAATCAAAATGGCAGAGTCCAGATTTTAGCTTTTAAATCCATACCAAAGATCTCAGCAGGAGCTGTTTTGCAATCAGTCTCAAGTTGGGTCTCGCAAAAATGATCTTGCTCTTTAAGTCTTTCTTCATGTTTTGTAGCTATTATTTACTACCTGTATGCTTCATTGTTATTTACCAATATTCAGAGTTTTATTTTTCTCCTTTTCCTTGAAGATCTTGATTCTGTAATACACACAAGAACAAACAAACTAACAAAATGGCCAGGCTCTTTGAAAATGCAGAATTTCCTCACCACATTGATTCAGAGCCAGAAGGAGAACTCTCATCAGGTGCACTGGGGTTTGACTTCTCAGACACTGTTGCAAACAAATCAACATTTATGCAACTATTTCTATCACTTCACTGGACAGTTTCTGTGTTAGCTTTCAAAATCAACCTAAGAAAAGAAAATCATTGTTTTTGATGATGAGACTGTTTAACCTTTCTTGGAGACACCTCACATACATACCCAAATCATGGTATTTAAAGGGCACGCCCAACAGAAGTAGTTATAACTTGCAAAATATAATGCTAAGCACAGAAAATGACATAAATGGTTCACCACCTTAAAAACCTTTAGTACTATCCCCATAAATACAGTACTTCATTAACAAGACACTGGTTGGATCAATGCTAGCTCTTCCTGACAGTTCTGCTACACACCTGTCTCATTTTGTTAGTTTAATGAACTTGTTCCCAGCTCAATCCCACAAGTACAGCGTGGTATCTGCTTTAAAAAAAGAAATTAAAAATACGATTCAGCTGATACAGATTTTAGAGCCACTCATCTATGCAATACTGAGTGACTTCTTTTGGCCACGGATCAGCAATGAGCAGCAGCGTGAAGCAACTTTTTCTGCTGCAATGCTTTTCCCTTGTGAAAACTAAAAACAATTTTAAAATACTGCTCAGTTTTGTCAGTCAAAAAAGTTATTTCAAAAATATTCACTAGGATGAGCAGCTGTTCCCTGGGTAGGGACATGTATGCTGTACCCCTGAAAAACAATTAGGACAGGCAGATGACAGAGGTGTATCCGGACGCACTGTTTTCTGACACTGTTCCAGAATTAAAGATTTTTCGTCTTTCTGCGTGCAGACTGATAACATCATGGGAGTTGCAAGTCTACAAACAAGAGGTGAACTTGGCAGCATCAACACTGAAACCGTAAAGTAAAATTTATGTTTACTGCACGTAGCCCAATTGTTCAAAGCACCGAGCACGCTGGCACCAATCCAGCAAAGCACTTAGAGGACGGCTGGGACTCCTGGCGTGCCGACAGCTCACCCAGTGTCTCAGGGCTTTGCCGAATTGGGGCCTGAGAACGAGCACCTCGTAGGGCAGAACCTGTGCCAGACTGCTCTACCAGAGGCTTGGCCATCATCCTTGCTGTTAAAGGATTGGTATTTGCTGACAGTAGTAACAGTGTTGATCTTTTCAGAGGAACCTGTGGGACAGCAGGAAACATCAAATAAATCCTATCAAGGAAACTTCACTGAAGTTAATGAGGGTTTTACTGTTGGTTTCAACATAGGTGCCATTTCATTTGGTTCCCCTCCTGCCTTTTTTTTAATTATTATTTCATTTCCTATTTTTATTTAAAGTATTTTACAAATTAAATTGATCAACATTTGCACAGCAGGTCTTTGGCCACTGAAGGAGGAAATGTTGGTCTCTGAGGCACATATAATCATCTTTGAAACCTCACTAGCAGCTCATCTGGTTGGTTTTGTGATACAAACAATCGCATGTAATGGGCTTGCACTATGTTGGTAAGAAGAAGAAAAAAAGAAAATTTGAATACCAAACTGGTCAAACTATTGACTTTTTTTAGAGACTTATTATGAGATCCTGGGAGATTTTTTTCTGCATGTTGATACTGCAGTGGACAAAGTGAAGCGGTGAAAAGTGGTGAAAGTGAGAACAGATTTATCCACTAGTTTATCAAGATGTGCTTGGGATTGTGTGATACAAGAGAATGACTTTAAGACCACAGGAACAGAGGCCCCATGTTATTCATCCTGAAATTTCTAAAGCCCCAAGGGAATCTACTCAATACACAGACAACAAGAATCCACTCAGGAATTCTTTCCCACTCAGATTTCTTCTTTTTCCGCACCCCCCCGCTCCCCCCCCATTTAGTACATTCATCACATCTTTGACATAAATATCAGGATTTTCTACAAGACAAACAAGTAGAGATCCAAAGCTAAAACCTCTGTGTAACAGCAGCACACTTTCTCATCTTGATCGTGATAACTTGCTAGTAGAGATGCAAAAGAATGGTAATCTAAAAATAAAGAATGATGGGAAACAGCAGATCTCCTAACAGCAGTAAAACAGCAAATATGATTGGTTTCTTCATTTCAGATAATGTTTCCCTAGGAATTCAGACAAAACAGCAGTTCCTTTAGTATATTTCTAATAGTACAATTCTACCAAAAATCATTCTGGGAGTATGGTCAATGTTTTCAACCTCCCGCTTTAGAGTCTCCCTCTCTTCTTGTGTCACTTTTTTCTGCTGTACTCAAATACATAAATCAAGGTTTCATTCTGAAAGCCTGCTATTTCTGCAGTGATTTGCTCTCTTGATTTCCCTCCTACATATTAGTCTGCCTCTTCATCATGAAATCATTGTTAATTTTCCTTCCACTTATGCTTTTCAAAGGGTCTCCTCTAATTCCACTATTTTGAAATAGATGAGATCCCCGCCCCAAATCTTTATACTAATGATTTAAAAACTAACTTGTCAGTCCTAACATAGCTCTCATTCATTCATATTTCAGCCTGGCCTATTAAGATCTTTATGTAGATATCAGACATCAAAAAACGCCCACAACTCCAACCAAAAAAAAAAAAAAAAAAAAAAAAGAAAAAAAGGAGAAATTAAATCACAGCAATAAAATATGTAAGCACTTCTCTGACTTGTGCAATAAAATGTGCTATCCCAGATAAATAGGAAATACATATATTTTGTTAGCATACTTCAATACTTCTTAAATATGAAAGGCTTTTTTCTCCTCTCTCTGAATTCTTCTATAGCAGGGCATAGCCTTCCAGCTTGTTCTCATGATGTAGCTGCTTCTGTGAATTTCAGGCTTTCCTAAAATCAGACTGCAGGAATGCAAGTTTTTCTTGTGATACTGGTTTTCTTATTTTATGAATCTGATTACACTTCTAATTTATGCAACTATGTTTTGGTGTGTGCTTTGCTAATAGAAAGAAAAGGTTAATGTAGCCCTGGTTTTGTGACTAAGAAGTCCATTACTACACTTAGCAGGAAAGCTGTTGGTTTAAGCCAAAAAAAAAGAAAAAATAATTGATACTTTTGATCTCAGATTCAGATTAAACACTTGTATGCTGTACACCTTAGGCAAGGGGGTAATAGCTAACAGGATAGTCACAAGTATCATTTACTTTTTCCATGACTACCTGAGGTTTTCCTCTTTGTACAGAAAAATATTTACTGAATCTACGACAAGCTGATTTCAGGCCAGCTACTGGGACCTCATCTGGAATGTGCTAATTGGAAAGGAACGTGTATACAAGTGTCCCAAAACCCAGATGATTGCCTTGATCAGCAGGCTATGTAATTAGGCCTGTATTTCTGGGTTTTCATGATAATTTGGAACTCAGTGCTGCAGTCTTCTCTCCAATAAAGAACAAAAATAAATGTGGAAAACTCAATATTGTATTACATGTAGAATCCTTCTTTTCCAGCCAAATCTACATACATTCGCTTTGCTATTGCTAGCAAAATCTTTACTTCTCTTAAGAAATACTCTTGCTTCACTTTAAGGAAATAAGACAACATTTTCACACTCAGCAATACCCTACAGAAATCCAGGCATTTGTTGTAAAAAAAAAAAAAAAAAAAAAAAAAAAAAA
>WHYT01016973.1:397277-429581 GCA_009806455.1 Tetrax tetrax
GGAAATAATAAATCAGGGCTGGGTATCAAATCCACAGCTGATATACACTGACTCCACTTACACAAGTTTGCTATAATACCATTAGAGGACCTGCATACTGTTCTCTACTTCAGTAATTTTTCTTAATGCATATCTCTAAAGGCATAAGTAACCATGAAGTTGCCTCTTTTTTCTTGATTTAAGTACAATTTTCAAATGGAACAAATATGTGGAGCCAATATGTATTTTTGACAGAAGACAATTACTTTCCTTTTTTTTCCCCTCAGCCCTACATCCTCCTCCTGTCATGCTCATACCTCTCCCTCTATCCCTACACATATATGAACAAGAATTATGAGACAGACAGCTCCAAAAATGACTTCTAGAGGAAATTCCTGCCTATCAGATTGAAGTACTAAGAAAAAACTACTTCCATCCTTTAAATGTAATGATGTTAGAAAGGAATTCTTCCTTCTACCGTTTTTCAGTTGGGTTGACCACTTTCATATGATTTGCAAAACTCTTCACACCTTCCTAACACAGGAACATCCTTCTGCCTCCATGAGACAGCTTATTGTGAGATGCTCCACACAGTCCACAACCATATCTCTAAGTGGCCTGGATACGAAAATCAAGTTTTATTTCCTTCATCTGGTGACACTTCCAATTACAACACAGTGATTTATGTATTTTCTTTAATCCTGGACTAATAATAAACTGCAAATATAAATTATTAGTGAAAATATAATTGCTCAGTGGTTGTATAAAACACATATCATAGAAATGGGAATGGGAAGAGCACAGAAGGATATACTTAATCCAGCAGCTGAGAAAAGCAATAGAGAACTTCAGCCTAGAGGAAAGGGAGCCTTGATGGCTTCCATTATTTCGTCAGTCCTTTCCGACACTGTTGGCATAATAGTGACTTACCTGCAGACAGAAAGGCAGGAGCTAATGCTACACAACTTCTTTATCTATGAGAAGAAACAAAATGAAAGAATGAGACACACAAAGAAGAAAAAAGCACCTAAATTATATATGCTGCAAGGCTGTACATCACCCTTCCCTTCTCTGTTTCCTGCAGACTTACTTCCACCATCCTATAGGTCACAGTCAGATTAGTGCTGTGAGAAGACCAGGCTTCCTCCCATGACTCAGAACGTGAGCTATATGTCATCTTAATTTAGTCATTTCAATTTAAAAAAAGAAAGCATTGCGTATGGTAAACTATAACTTTCATTTCTGTCTATAAAAAATGCAAAAGCTTATTAAAAAATCCTCATTCTGCTCCAGAGCCCTGAAACTAAATCATTGATTTCATAATCTTTAAATTTTAATTAAAACTAAACTCTGGCAAAACAAATTAGAAATACATAAATATCATGCGTTAAGAATACCAAAGGACTGTTCTGACAAGGTACAATGCCAGTCCCTCCGCCTCTGTGGATGTAGCACTGTATATAAATGTGTTCTGAGGTTTCCTCAGTCCTAGCTTCATTTCATGATCAAAGGAGCTTGTCAAATAAAAGTCACAAAATTGTCACTACATTAAAAATGAAGATAACTTCTTTAAATATACTTTTTAAAAATAGCTAAGGTTACTATCATTGGAAACTACTAAATGCTCCAGAACCCACCAGAGAACAGACTTCAACCAAAAAGCCCTGTTACCCTGTGTGCTGCTTTCAGCAGATTCCCGGTGGCTGGCTTTTGTGGTGAGGATAATACCCCGTGGGGTGTGCCACCAGCCTCCACCATGACAAATGCAGGAGAGTCTGCCACAGGAATAACGAAAACACTTTTTTTCCTTCACAGTTCATTTGTCAGGTTTTCTTATCTATCTGACAAAAAAAAAAAAAAAAAAAAAAAAAAAGTCCCCCTGACGACTATTTTGAGTGTAAATGGTTTAACCGGCATGTGTATTTCACAACTCTTTGCACTCAGAGTGATTACAATTTTTTAACTATTTTACAAAATTACAAGGAAAAATATTATAAAAGTTGTAAATGTTTACTTAAAAAATACTAGAAACCTTGTTCAAGACTGAAGGTTCAGTGAGAACTGGCACTGTAAACTGTTACATACCTGGAGTGGATTTATGCAGATGAAGCCCAAATTATCTTAATGGACCTCTACCCGACGGGAAAATCAAGCACAAGCTAATAGAATTTTTGCAGAGTCAGAGTCACTGATTAGCAAATGCTGGACAAGCTAAGAAATTGTTGCACATTTACACCTGTGAAAATGATGTTTTGCATTTTTTTATCTCAGTTTCCTTTGCTGCTAAAATCTGGATATAAACAAAACATATTCTGGGTGATGATTTAGCTGTAAAGTCATAGAATAAAATAATTGTGAACAAATTAAGTATATGTCCAATGTTACTAACAGAAAGCATTCCAAAGGAATCTGCACCAGCGCCCTATACTATTAGAAGATCTTGATTTTTAAGATCTTCTTTTAGTTGCTTAAACATTTTCTAATTTCTACAGGGAGGGCTCATTCCACTCAGTTCCAAATCTTTACCCGGCAAAATTTACCTTGTGCTGATTATTTTAAAAATATTTTAGAATGCCTTAGCAGAGAATCTCAAACTATTTCCAAGCCAAATTCAGGTAAAATACCTTTTTAAATACACAAAGAATTTTGTGGCCACTCCCTTCGAAAGCTTTAGTGTTTCCAGTTTTGCAGCAGAGACCCAAAACTCACTGAGATTGTCTCTTGCTACAAGGACTCATCCTCTGCTGGACTCATCCTCTGCAAACACTAAAGCTGTCCTAAGACTCTGACCACACTCTGCATATGCTCAGCATTTTGGCAGATGAATTCTCTAATGAGCCCATCTGCACTGACCTGCTCCAAAGCAGGACTGCACGGACTGTGTGGAATTTCATCTGTAGCTGCGGCAGCTAGATGCCACTGTGGCACAAAGCACTGTAACAGAAAGCAAAGATCCTTTCTCATTCCCTGCTTGCTGTCTGCCAGACGCGCAGAAGGAAGCTGGAAGCAGCCAAACGTACGTATGGACAGGACCAGGAGCTGGACAGGTTCAGCTTAGCGCATGGAAAAGCCAAAATTCAAGAGGGGCCAAGCTGGGAGGGAATGAGAGAAAGAATTAGGCCCAAGAAAATACTGGGACTATGGGGAAAGACTTTGAAAATAAAGAGAGCAGGAGCCAGGGAGTGGCTCAAGATACTGTGATTTCATATTGCAAAGGGTACAGGCAGGAGAAAGCAGGTCCGAGTCCATCATTCTTGTTTCTCTACAGCTTGGAATAGAAACTGGGAAATTTGGTGTTAAACTTTTGTCTCCTGACAATTCACTGCCTTAACGACAGAAATACATGCTGTGGGTCTTGATGTTGATTAGACAAAATCATTCTGCTGAATATTTGAATTTTCAAAAATTGAGTGAAGAACAGGAGCTTGAAAAGAAAAAGTACGCCAAACCTAAGGATCCTGGTCATTCTCATAGCATAGCTGGTAAAAAAATAATTCCTTCACTTGCAGTGCTCTCTTTTTGTTGCAAAGAATCATTTCTGTCATCAAGTTGTGTGATGTTTTACATGACTACTTAAATGCACAATAAAATCCTTGAGCCTGATGTGATGAAGTTTTGAGTAGCTTATTCTACATAGAGATATATAAAGGCAACCCACATGTGGGGAATGAAAAAAAAATAAAAATGTACAACACAACTTACTTCTGTGAAACAAAGTTGTATCATGAAGATGGCTGAAAAGAATCTGAAAAGCTCCCTTTACACTATGCCAAACAGCTTTAGCCTCTGACAAATGTGCCCCTGAAGAGAAATTAAACATCTTGTCTTAGAGCTGCTGTCATAGCCTGAACTTCATGGAATTACTATTTGATTGAGGGAGAGAGTCTAGTTGCTTTATAAAGCTAAGCCACTCAACAACAGTACTCTTCCATTTGTCCTTGACAGGTGTATTTTTTTAACGACACTTATTTGCTTATATTTAACAGTTTCAGTCCTTATTACTGCAGATCATAAAAATGTCAAAAATACCACAATATGAATTTCCAGAAACTGAAGAGATGGAGTCCGATGATTTGTGTTTTAGATTTTCAATCTAGGAGATCTACATGATGAGTCCTCCCTTCAACATATGCAATTTTACAGAAGGGACCATGGAAGTTGTGCTGGGGATTTTATGTTGATCACTAGTGGAAACTTTATCTGGAGTTAAAAAAAACAAAACTGCCCTGTAATAGAGAAAAATACACACGTATGAAAAGAAAAGTACAATCCAACCCTTTCTCTCCCTCCTTCCCCTTATAGGTTTAATATAGCCTCTCCTCTTCCTGCAGGTTCACAGCATCCAAACTACCCCAGGATGGCTTTCTTCATGCATTTCAAGAAAAGAAGCAGCGCCAGAGTTAGACCAGACAGGTACACTGAAACCTGGTTTCTTGAGCATCACACCAGGAGAGATAGAGGTTGGCTCCCTTTTGCAGGCAGGGTTTGCCCAGTTAGCAGTTCACCACGATGGAAGGAGAAGTGGTTGATTCCTTGAAATTTATGCCTGGAGGGAGGTGGCAAGAGCCACCATATACGTAGGGACCACAGACAGAGCACCACCACGCCCTTGAGATGCAGGAGAACCAGATTCACTGCGGCAACACAGAGATCAAGCACTTCCCACATCTCGGACAAACCCAGGAAAGCTCGCTAACTGACACTCTGCTCTCCGACCTGCTGCAGTCCCTCAGAAACAAGGTTGACTAGCGGGAGTTTTCTGATGGAAAAACACTGTCAAAAAAAAAAAAACGTTCAGTGAAAGGAACTGTACTTGGTTTTTCGGGTTTGTTCCAAGAATTTTTTGCTGCAGAACATGTTATGCCGCCCACATTAGACAGCCTCACAGTTATTAATGCATGGCAGAGACCTTGAAATCTCAATCTGATATACGGCTACTTCAGTCTGTGCTTCTTCCTACCCCATTATAAACTTGACCTTAATTAACCCTCTTAGTGAAATGGAGTTTGTTGACTCTCAAGGACAGTCTCATTGAAAAATAATGTTGCGATGTCACTCAAAAGCTAAAGTAAGGCTGCTTTATAAAGCGATTTGTACTAATAATCCTTCAATACTAATAGCTTCTTATGCTGCATGGTTTCTATAAACATCTATATAAGCTAGGATTGAGCGCTGCCTTTCTCGGACTTTAAAAAAAGTCTGCATTTCCTTTAGCTATACCTATTTTCTTTGAAATCTATTTTGTAAAAAAAGATTTGAAATCTATTTTGTAAAAAAAAAAAAAAAAAAAAGTTTAAATGTAGATTTAAAATCAAATATGGCAGATTAATTTCACCAGCTGTAAATCAAAACACTCCATGTCAAACTAGGATATCTAGTTAACACAGTAACTTCTACTGTGACTTCCTAATGCAAATGTTTGTTCCCTCCCACTTCAAGTAGTTTAACAGAGAACAAATAGATGGGGCAGATCCTTAGGCCAGATAATTTAATTTTAATACCTTCTACAGAAGAGTTGGGTGTGGCAGTGATATCAGCTGGCCTGCATCGCTAGAAGGTCTTGGAACATGCTACGGGCTGACGGTGAGAAGAGTCTGTATCAGCATCCTATCCGTATGCTGCAAACATGATGTGAGATAACAGCAACCCATCTTTTACAATTCACTTTAGAGGGAGCATATGCTTTGTTACGAAAATAATTGAGCCCACTCAAAACTAAATTGCTTTCTTTGTCCAGAGTTTAAAGGTATAGGCTTCACAGCTGATGGTCACGCATTTTTTACCCTTACACACCTCGGTGCCAGTATTCACTTTCAATAGCTATAATGAGCTGTAATTATTTCTCAGACTATTTAGAGACTGAACAAAGATTATGAGTTAGTTTAACAATGAAAATATTCATACAGAGCATGTAAGTAGCTGAAGTTATAAAAAAATCCAACTGATATTTTCTGAATAGTTTTTGAACATTAATTTTTTTCCCCCATAAATTACAAACTAACTATTTTATGGATGTACAGTACATTTATTACCTTGTCAGGAAGTACATTTTATCCTCTTGATTCTGAATAACAGTATGCGTATATAGCACTAATGCCAAACAAGGGAATTTAAGACATTTACATGCCAGGGAACCAAAAATAAAAGCTATTATTTACTAGTGGGTTAATGTGCAAGCATTTCCCAGTAGTTGGCATTGTACTTGAAATCTGCAGAACCTTACATTTTCACCCAGGTCTACAGTATTTCTCATTCCGTTTATTTTTCTACTATTGTGCTGAAGTATTTAAGTAAAAAACAAAGTATTTAAATACTGTGTCCACTACAAAGTGTGTGCTACCACACAAAGACTGCCCTCAGTGGGAGATGACGGAAACACTCCTTAGCATCTAAGCAGGTGACTGGGTGGGCAACGATTTGTACCAGAGAAGTTTCTAGTCTTCCACCAAAGCCAAGTGCTTGGGGAGGCTGGTCAATATTCCACGTTAAGGAGCGCACAACCTGAGCACACCCAGTCCTCCTGCCAGCGTTCCTGCAGCACTAATCCCATGGACTAGCAAATGTGGTTCATAAGCATCCAAACCTCTCACCTGCCCACTTGCAGAGACTTCTTTCCCGTATGGACACAGTAGAGAGAAGAAAATTCATGTCATCTTTTTGTGTAAGATTCAGTAGAGCAGTGAGAGCTTTTTGCTCTGCAGGGTACCTGGGGACCACCAGAGACTGTCAGTCCCCGTTTCCATCACCCATATTATTCAGTCATTAGAGTGCTCAGTTGTTGAAAATTATATTGAATGTTTCTCTTTAGCCTTTACTAATACAAATGAATTCACCCCAAAATTATTAAAAAGACACTAGATAATAACTTGCTAATATTATTACATTAACAAAGACAGAATTATGTATTTCTAAAAGGGGAATAACTCTTAAACATAAAGCCAAATGCTGAAATTAATTTAGAGTCAAATACCAGAGAGGTTTACAAGCATCACTGTGCCTACCTGCCACTGTAAAAGGAGCAATTCTTTGTCCAAGTCATGCAGTCCTGTTAGCGCAGAATTTGAATTATTTCTCTCATACCAAAGTTGTACGCTATGACTGCAACACCCAATTAGAGAAACCTAACTGTTCCTTTTTTTTTCTCCCTTGAAGCTCTTCCAGATTTTGTGTGTTCACAGTAGCCTGGCAAAATTATTTAGGACAAAGCCATAATTTTACCTACAGCATATGAAATTATAAGCTGTCACAACCAGCCTTTACAAAATTTCTTTTGAATGAAGCTGTTTTAATCATATCAACAAGTCACCTTTGCTGCTCTTCTGACCAGTAGATTTTAGTACAAAATAGTTCGCAGGCCTGTCACGTATTTCATCGTTTAAATACCATGGGAGAGGGCAGATTCAAGACTTGCTTTACCTTAACTAGCGCGTCTTTGAAAACAAACAAAAAACAAAAAAACCCACAAAATGAAAAAAAAAAAATCCTCTGACATCAAATCAGCTCATTGTTAAAATTCAAAATTATAAAATTCCTTCTCTATTATTTCCTGCAAGAGGCTTCATCCTGGGACATGATCTATGGGCCACCACTTCCCTGTTGTCTATGGTTGTATGTCAGTAAAGGCCAAATTAAACTACAACTGTGTGTGATGAAGTTGGGGGCTATGAATCTGAGTAGTTCATGTATCCAACTCAAGATTTATCATCTTTGCAGTCTTTATTTGCCATTCTGGCATACATGGAGCATATTTTTTCTTTCTGCTATGACAAATAACCTTTAGGATCTAGGACTCTATTTTTCATATATGTGAAAGTGTTTAGCAATGCTTAAAAAGGTAACATTTCTCTGTGTGGAATGTGAAACTTTTTGATTGACGACATTGTTCTGGAATATTTAACCAAAGCAAGAAAGCCTAACACACTGCTGGTAAGCTTTTGTTTTTCCTTCCCTCTAACATCACATAAATTCTGCAAGCTAATTCTATTTACTTTCTCAGATAGTCTACTACAAATACATTCATGAAAATATTTACTTTTTCTATTTACTTTGTACAAATCATAGGAGCAAACAGCTGCTTTAAAACAAAAAAATTAGGAAATATACCAAAAAAAGTGGGCAAGTAGCAGAGAGCATCTCTCTCATTTTTACTATTTTAAGGTGGAAGAACTCGACAGTTTTCCTTAGGTAACAAAGTAATGACATGATTTATTTTAACCCAGCTCTATTTATTTTTAGGTGTCTGTAGCTTTGAAAACATGTATTTTCAATTCAAGAATTCCATCTGATCTATCCAGCATGAAATCTATATTTAGTTATATCAAAAACTCACACATTCCTCATTTCAGAAAAGTCTAAACATGTAGAGGTTGGCAGGCTGAAAATAATGTTTTATAAATGAGAAGTCCATGCTCTGCTTTAATTGTTTAGCAGGAAAAAAATGACCAGAGCATGTAACTTGCTAAAGTTATAAGAATTTCAGCTGGTATTTCCTGAATGATACCTGACCTTTTTTTTTTTTTTTGCCAAAAGGTGATAAACTAAGTATTTTACAGATGGACAGTACATTTATCATCCTTGACACGGTGAAGAATATTTCTTGAATAAATATGACCAGGGAAAAGAATGAGGCAAATATTAACTGATTTAATTGCACTAAAAGGACAAACAGCACATGTAACAACTTCTGTGTGAATGAGTCTGTCCTTCTAAGCCACCTCATTAGGAAACAGAAAACAGAATGACTGCTATCAAAATAACTCAGCATCCTCTCACTTGCTTTCTCAAGCCCCACGCTGAACAAAATATTGAAATCTGAGAATCAGGACCTATGGTATACACACTATATATATCTACACACATGTATACACTAGAATGTAACTTTCTAAAGAAATCTCATTTTCTGTCTTCAAGCAAGCCTTCCCTATGAACCCAATGCCTGCCTTCTTTGAGTGTTGCAGATACAGATACTATGAAGGTGAAGAGTAAGTTTCCTGTTTTCAGAGCCATTACTGCAATCAAGTCAGACAATGCACACATTTAAGACTATGTATTAATCCATTATTAGGCTAAGAACTGCATTATTAATAAGGATTTCCTTCTTGTTAAATACCACACTTCCATCTGTGATACGTGGCCACCTAGTGACTAATTTAAATTGACCGAAACATTTGTGTGATATATACTGTTAATTACATTTCACCTTCACCACTTTAACATATCCTGAAAGAACTGTCAAGGATGCAGCGCTAACATGTGATTGGTGGCTGTGAAATGTGTAGCTTTGATAAAGACTTGGTGAAAACTGTGCTTGTGATTATATTAAAGGCATTATTTTAAGTGTCCGAGGTAGGTCCACCATTTAAAATCAGATGCGCATGCATTTGTATTTGTACAAATACTTACACATTCCTCACACACATTCTCGTTCTTGATGCTGCCATTTCTTGTGTTTTTTTCTGATGTCTTGCAGCACATTTCCTAAAAAGAAAAAAACCACCACAGAAATAGTATTTGGAGGTGTAAATAAGTATTTGAATTCTGCATGTTAAGCTGTCAGGTTATCATAACCGTACTGAATGCTTACGGTTCTCTATTCAAACATAAAGAGATTAAAATCTAGACAGTTGCCTACTTATTTTGCATTCCATCATCCTAATTATAATTAGGATATAATTATATCTTAAATAATTGCTAGAAATTTTTGTTTACAGATACCAATTCTTCATAGTGTATTGTGAAATAGACACAACGACTAGTTGTGAAACTCATTTATTAACTTGCTCTAACTGATTTTCCTGCTGTAATTCTCCTGTTCTTTTTAGATGCAAGAAGTTCACATTTGGAGTGAACACGAACCAAAGAGCTAATTTGGAAAGTGATGATGACATTTGGATAGGTGATCTCTCAGACTTCTGTTTCCAATATAACAACTGTACAGCAGCAAAATATGCAGAAGGAATAATATCCAAGACCTCCAAGTAGAGAGGACGGAGAAGGGAGATTAAATAAATAAACGGTACTGACAGTTCTTACTTGTTCCTGACAGTTCATGGCATTTGAAGGCTTCTGTATCATTGACACAGCGCACTTCCCTTCTCTCTCTAGTGTTCCATACACTTTCCAGGTCCTATCTCACTTGTGAAGTTTAAATGTCTGACTGTTTTAGCATTGCATTTTAGAGTTTTAAATTAAGCTTGAGGTTTGTTTTCTCTCATTGTGAAGTCTGTTTATATTTCCATGCTGGTAATGAATGAAACTTTGACAGAGTATCTGAAACACCTTAAATTTGCTACTACTGTGTGAAAGCTTGTTTACACTCTGTATTAAATTTTCATGAGAGATTAATTCTATAACATTACCTATTCTCCATTCATCATTACAAAAATAAGAGCTCTGGTGAGGATGAAAACAAACAGTCCCATCCCCCAGCTAATTATATTTGACCTTTACTTGCTGTGCAGTTTGCAGCTGTAAGTAGCAGGAGTAATCTCAGATAATGGCTGTTACTTAACACAGAAAATACTTTAGAAGCTGCAAACGATAACAGAAAGTGGTGTATTCTACTGCATCACCGGTATCAAATACTATTTGGTTACTCTACTAAGCTGGGACCAGTTACTGGTGTATTTCTGTATTATCGCTGCATTCCAATTTTCAGAAGGTAGGCTGGGGCTGCAGCTTTCTTGCAACTGGTTCATGTGGAAAACTAATGCAGTATAAAATCATATCTGGGAAGCATTCTTAAGAGAGTGGAAAGAAAGTGCACAATCTCCATTTGAGGACTGACACGTGGCTCTTACTGGGCTTCAAAAAAGTTACCTCCAAAATTCTTCCCCTTCAGCTCCTCAACAGGGTGAATCCGTTGCCTTCTGACCCTGACACCTGTAACTGGCCAAGGCACATCAGTAACGATCCCACTCCGCTTCTTCTCATCTTTCAAAACAAACTGAGCCAGAGGTTCTCAAAAATTTATCTTCTTATCCATCCACTTTGAAGATCTGCATTGTTGTAAGCAGCCAACACAGTACAGCAGCTCGTTGCCTCTGCACAAAACTATGAGGGAGAGACCAATTTTCCTAAAATAAATAATCACAGAAAATAGGAAATTTGATTTCCTACTCAAAACACATGACTAAGGTACTACACCAGAAAATAACATTAGATACATAATTCTTCTTTTCAGATTGGATGTTTGATATCTCTTATTATTAGACCAATAATCAATCCACCCAGCTTGTGACAGCCAGGGACAAGAAGCCAAAGCGAGCTTCACGCTTGGCCAGTCATGTTTGAAGAGGTGACAGCCCTGCTCCCTCTCTAAGGGAGACAGTATCCTAACAGCCCCCCTTGACGTTAGGCTCCACAAGTATCAAAAATCCAACTAGCAGACGAAACAATTTAGAACATACATATACAGAATCTACAACACACCTTCCTCAAATCTGGTTTGCATTAACAATGCATTTTTAAGCACATCTGGATGATACAGACAGTACCTAGAGGGCATACAGACACTACTGGAGGAGACTGGCTGTAATTTCTCTGCTTTTGGTAAAAGGATTCCAGCATTTAACAGATCAGATTACTGAGAACTTGAGTGTGTAATTTTCTGGTCAGAAGTCTCCTTGATTGTCATTTGGACAAATTTGTACAAGGAAACAGACTTTATGGTCAACTCTTAATGTTCTTTTGTGGTAGTTTTAGGGCAGTGCGTAATCAGTCTCCAGAATTCTAACTTCTACAAAATATAACATCAAGCTCCCTAATCACTTGTAATTATTAAATATTATTCTTCAGAGCACTCATTGAATATCTCTCCATAAATCCATTTCTAAGGATGTAAAACATTCTACCCTTGTATTTATTCTTTCCTAATGCAATTAATTCCCTGTTCCAAGGAACTTCTATGTTCCTTGACCGTTACAAAACAAATGCCTTTTCCATCTTGGAGTTGCTGTACGGGACAGTACTCATAATCACACAGCGCAAAGAGTCAATGGCATCACCATGAAATGTTTAGTCTTCCACTAAAAAGCCAAATAAAAGTTATTGAGAGAAACGGGAACACAATCAATATAGAGTATAAAAAGGCAAATATGACAGTATAAGCACATAGTCAAATTCAATTCTATTTTTAAAGTTGTACCACCTGTACAGTTCATACTACAAGATGTTGACTTGCTTACATAACAGTAGAAGAATACACATTGTTTCTAATGATAATTTCCTAATTCCTGAGCACAAGAAAACATTGCTCTGTGTACACTGGTTACACAAAGCCCTTCCATTGACTGCATATTTATTTAGTGTTTGCCACATAAATTATTATAATAGGAGAATGTTGTTTCAACACAGTGTGCTGAACATTCCATCTTTCTGAAAGTGAAATGCCATTGCTGTTACTAATTAAGTTATTTTCCTTTTAAATCTTCCAGGGAATGATGTGAAGAGTGCCAATATTGATGAAGATTAATTGGATTGAAACTAACTGTGATACAGCTGTAGATAAGGTTATTCTGCTAGTTAGCAAATGAAAATTACAGCTATTTAAAAGCTCAGTATGTAAAGGCTTGCCTTTCTCAGTGTTCAGATGGTACGCAACAGAAAAAAAATCCAGGAGCTACAGGAAATGGAGACACTTCAGATATGGTGGCACTCTTGCACAAATTTAAGACACAGTAAAAATGTAATGTCAATTCATAGAGGAATAAATAAATAAAATGAGTACTATGTTAGTGGACTATTTGGTTTTGTCTGGGAACCTGACAGATATGTGTAGCTAGTAAAAAAATGTCAAGGGAACAGAGTTTTGGCTGAGCACTCTCACTACAGTGCTATAAAGGTACTAAACAATTACAATTGCTCCAGAAAGACACTTTTCTGAAAGGTGAATAGACAGTCTCTCAGGTACTTGAGGTCAATGCTTTCAGGTAGACTTCTTAATCTCCCTAAAACTTTAGACCTGTCAAAATCCAACTGATAGCATGACTTACGAACTGTTGTGAAAAAATCAAGTCACAGCCCAGAAGATGCTGCCTTTCAGTATAAATAATTCAAAATTCATCAAGTAAACTGAGATTTCAGATGCCGACTAATCCTCAGTTAAAAGACAAATAAAAGTCTACTCAAAATTTACTTCCCAGATGTTTGTTTACATAACTCTTGGTCAACAGCAACTATAACACAATACTGAAACCTTCCAAAAGCTGGCTAACAGGTTCTTCAAATATTATCTTCTCAACATGAAGTAACTACAGTTGCAATTCTATCAAGAGCTTTAGAAACAACCATGGTAGAGATCTTTCTAAGCTGTAAGAAAATAGTTTTCTGAGAAGTCAGTCTATTACACCTTCCTGTGAAGTCTTATTTATGTATACGTACATGCACACACACATAGATGTAAAGATACGAAGCAGCTGACAAGTTGGAGTATTTACGTTTCACAGTTACGGAACTGAGCAACTCATTTTACTGAGGGTAGCCTCGTGCTGTATCAAGAGTCAAACCAGCTGCAGTTACCTGGAAAGAAATGAAGCCATTACAAATATTTTGTATAAAATTTTACATTTACAATGCTGAAACAAAAGTACCAGACACATCTGCTAGTGGCACCTTTACCTTTAGATATGAATTACGGCATACATTGCTTCCATTACCTAAGTCAGACGGTGCTGAACATAGCGTACAAGTTAGTACTGCAGCTTCATTAACCTCCTCTTCCTCCAGCAGCCACACAGCCTGACTAGTCAAATAAATTTAGTTTCACATTTGCAACAGTTCTACAGAGCTACAGCATTAGTGTTTATTTGCTTCATATGATCAAGCTCAGAACCTATTCTATCTGCTGAGATATATACATCTATATATATTTATAAATACATTTCATGTTTATACTCATTTCATACTTACTTTAAGTATTATTAAAATCAATAAAATCATCTGCTGTGTACTTCCTTGTAAGAAGGAACGAAGACCATAAATCCTCATATACTGCATATATACGCAGTTCAAAATGCAGACATACTATTTACTGCCCAAAAATAAAAATCTCATATAGTCACATTTTTATGCAAATACACAATACAACCTGAAAAGCCATAACACCTGCTGATACTTGTAAAAACATTTCTTTCTTAATAAGACGTGAAGATGTGTACCTCCCACTTTTAAGATTCTTCACTGATATGCAAAATTTCTCTTTTCTCTTACTTCTTAATTTTCTAATTAATATTCTAGCTGCCATTGCTATTTGTCATCCATTAAGAAAGAACTCACATCCCAGTCACCAATAGATGTGGATGCCTTCATAATGCTGAGCAAAACACGGCACTCAGCACCAGCCTCCAGCAAGCAAAACAGCTGGATATGAAGGCGCAAACAGGCTTGACACAAAGTCAGCTCCCGTCACCTCCAGCAAATCTTAAAATGCAAAACCTGCTGTTGTCCCTTCTCAATCCAAGATCTTTCTACAGAAAACCACATTAATATTGTTACAGTTTGCTCTGCAGCACTTGAGGGTGAGTTATTAGCCAGGAGAAATTGCCAAATAAATCTATGGAGCTGCTGCAGGGCCAGCTAAGCCCTCATGGTCTCCTCGCTCCTGGGAACGGAGGTGCACGTACGTGAGAAAAGCCGTACGGGGAAGCAGTTGTGTCCAACAAACCCTGGCTGAGCTGAGCTGGCACCAAATTCTGCAGTGTTTCCCAAACTATTTACATGAACTAGCTGAATTTTGGGTTGCAATATTGCAGCCACCTGTTACTGTGCACAACTGATGACTATTCAAAAAAAACATTTCCCTAGGGGGAAAACCCCCAGCTCACTTATAATAGTAAATTATCTTGACTAGTATATGATATTGATTTTTGAGTTTAATGTACAGAAATAAGGGAGATTCTTACTTAACTGCTTAAATAAGCTAAACCCTGTAGGAGGATGTTCAAGGAACTTCCTAGGAAATAAGAATATTTCATGAATATCATTAAGCGGAGCACAGAAATACACAAGAAGCCATTTAGCATAATAAAGCTCCAACTCTATTAAGCCTCTCGAGGTTTACTACAATTTTCAAACAAAGACTTCACTCTCATAAAACCCCAAAACAGAAAACAAAAAACACAAACAGTACATATCCATCCATCCAGATCTCTCTCAGATATCTGTCATTTACAATTTGCACTCTATTGAAATCCATGCAAGAAAATAAAATGGTGATTTAGTACGTTTTCAAGTCAAAGGAGAAAGTGTCTTGGTTTCCTATGCGCCCGATTTTCTTTTCCAAAATGTTCTAGAAATAATATTGGAAACCATGGGTATGCCTTAAGTCTCTGTGAGGACCTGGCTTTTCATCAACTGTTACGTCTTGCAGAGATACAGCACCACCAATTTTGGGAGCTGGGATCTTTCCTATTCCACATTGCATCCACAGTTGGTTACAATTGACAGGAAAAAGCAGAAATTTAACTACACCACAGATTAAATGAATTTATCTATTTTTAGAACTGCGCTAGTTATTCATACCTGTGGCTGAATAACAAAACTGATACAATTTCTAGTATCATCCATGTCACTCTGACTTTTAAACGCAAATGAATCATGTCATCTTTGACACCAAAGACAGAAACGTCTTGGCACGGCATTCACACTGGCAATTTGTTTCAAACACAACGGGTAGGTACCACTCTGAGGAAGAGCAAGTTGTGAGTTGCACTCTGCCTACTTGAAATAGGTTTTCCCTGAGGCACCATCTCCCTCTCCCTCTCGTGCAGACAGAAAGCAGCACACCACGCCACTCGCCAGCCACAGTTAATCTTGAAAGCTGTGTTTAGATTGCTACTTATCCTTGTTCTCCACGTGTTGCAAATTCTTTGGCTCAAGTACAAGTCTCATGAGATGTTGCAATGTCATTACGAATGCTTGCTTATTAAATGAAAGACTGATTTTAAATCAAGACCCATTTTATTAAAAGACGGATCTGTCAAAGTCCCAACATTCCACTACTAATCAATTCCAACACCACACCTTCCGCCAGCTCTGCAGGACAGAGAAACGCCTGCGTCTTTATTTTCATGGGAAACCCAGTTACCCCTTTACAAATTAGCAATATTAAAGCGTTTCTGTTAGGATTACTAGGACCAGGCACACACGGAAGCCTCATCACCTCTTTCTCTTTCTGCTCCTACTTTAAATTGCAGAGCTCTGATAGAGATGCTGGCCAGGAAGGCTGAGCCAGACGAGGATCCAGAGCAGCAGGGAGCTGCACAGCACAGAGCCAGGCAGCTCTCATTAGTATTGGGGGAATCACCCACTAAAAATGCCTCCAAGCTCAACTTTGGTAATTTACCTCTACTGATGAGATTTAGATGACTATCAGTACTGACTCGACTTTTTTTCCATGTAAACAATGGAACTACTCTACAAAATAGAAAATATGTAAATCCCACGATTTAACTTTACACAGCAATTCTGTACTAAGCTAGACTATGTCCCAGAAGGTTTTGCCACTAGATCATTATTTACTAATGGGCTGTAGGGTAGCAATAGAACATAACCTCCAAAGGCACCAAGATTAATATTTAATCCAGAGTTTCTGTCTGGTAATATTTTATTAAAGCCTGGCTATTTCCCACCATCCTGAAAATACTAAATTCCATTAATGATAATTGTGAATCTCACTGGATTCAGATCCTAGCATCTTCTGGATATTACAATGAAATAACTCCTATGCTGTTCATTAACATCAAAGATGGTGCTATTTGCAGCTTCAAGTCCCAATATTTATTTGTTAATAATGTTCTTTTAACCCAATCAGTCCAGGGTATGAAGTGGGTTCAGAACTCACATTAATAATCATATTACAAAAATATTTTCTTTTTTGAAATATGAAAAGCAGCACTTAGGCTCCATTTCCCCTGTGGTGTGAAAAATAAGGTGCAAGCCCTTTCTCTGCCATGAACTGAGCCAACTCTTACAAATGATAGCTCTTCACTCACCCAGGTGACATTAATTGGGTATCAGCCTGCTTTCTTCTGGCCCTGTGCAAAACAATATACATGATGATGATGCCAGCAGCAAAGCAATGGGCACTAAATTAAATTTTCTAGGTCAAGTCCAGTAGAAAAACCTCTCCCTGTGCTTTTCTATGACTAGAGGACTAATCTCCAATGACTTTATATAACGTCTTTAGAGATATTCCATTATCTAAAACAATAAAACAAAGCAAGGCAAGTTTAGTGCCTTGGGAACAGCAGATTTCCCTTCCCTCTCTTTAGGGAGGTACTGGAAACAGAAACACACTTCTTGGGAGTCCGGTAAGACTGGCATGAAAAGAAAACAGCTAAGCAAATGTTCAGAATCACTACACACAGAAAAAAATTCTTTCACCTTCCTTAAGCCATTAAGTTGCAGAAGAAATTACACTACAAAGTTTTCCTCTATTCTTTTTAAAAGCACTTCTACACTGTACAGAGAGCTTTTTTAGTAATTGTAATGGACTAACCAAGACGTGCCTAGCAAGAGATGCAAAGTCAGCTACACTGACTACAAACTGGAAACCTTTTTAAAGCGAGACTTCCATCATCTAGAAAACAAAAGATTTGATATCACATCCTTTAACTCACTCCAAGAACAGTTTCGTTTACAGTTTCATTCTGAGTGAGATGTAAACTGAGGAGACATCTAAGCTGCATTTGATTAGCAAGTGTTTATCATTTCTGGTAGCTTTTGAACTAAAAATACATTGGTTTGTTTTTTTTTTTTTTTTAAGAAGTTCAATATCCATTTACATTCAGGCTTACCTGTCACTGGGAATATTATTAATGCACATAAAATCAAACACATTTTGTTGAATCTTCAAAACTGTAATGAGTGTAGAAGTTACATAATTGATACACATGTTCATTAACAAGCTTATCCGAACAGCATATTTTACCATATAATGCTTTCTACCTAAGTAAAAGAAACATAATATATTTATTACTTTCATTTCCTATCAGAATATTGTTATTCAAAACACACTTTATATTTTGGATATTATGTGTGTCAATTTTTATATACAAAACGATTCCCATGTGCTTTTCACTTTCAACCCTGTACCACAGGGTACATCTATATGCAAGAGTAATCCCATTCTGAAGGCGTACGATAACCCATTTCCCATCACTCTCACGTTTCATAGATACTTGCAATATCTTTGTTACACTTCATTGCTAAATATCTTCATTATTTGTTTGTACTTTTAAGTGCCACCTAATAGTACAGGTGCTCAGGTCTTGTCTTAATGCCTACCTCAGTAAATAAAAGCTTTTGTTTACCTAAAGGCAATAGTTAAGTCCAGCTTCATTGTCCTTCTGAGTACAAAACCTCCTCCCTTCACAACAATTTGCGTTTCTTCCTGTGTTTCTGCACATGGGAGTGGATACTTCATTTCAGAAAACTTTAACAATATATTTTGTGAAAATACTTCGCTATTAAAGCATTTATACATTTCCTTAAGAAATTATTTCATTTTAAAAGAGAAAACTCATTTTCTTAATATTTTGCTTTATATTTTTCATCTTTAGTCTAGCACTGTTTCTACACTTAATTCAATGTCAGTAAAAGGAAGATTTTTGTCACAGAATAAATAAAAGATTCCTTTCCCCTTCCCTGTCACACATACACAGACACAAAAATAAACTGACGAGTTGTTTTAAAAAAGAAACAAGTAATGGAGTTTTTTGGGGGTTTTTTTTTTGTTGTTTTTTTTTTTTTTTTTTTTTTTCTGTATATCACTGAGAAAAAGGAAGAGGAGATAGAGGACAAACTCGCAAGTATTCTGTCTCATTTCAGGATTCAAAATGTTTTGAGAGTAGTGGCTATGACCGACCAGGGGAGCCTCAGTAAGGCAGACTGAAAGGGGTAGGAAGAAAAATGACAATGCAGAAGAATAAAGCAAAGATGGACGGACTCTTAGGTATTTTCATCATAAATCTTGGGATATTCAGCGCAAAATGAAGTTTGACCACATAAAAAACTCATGGAAAATCTCATGTTTAGGCAGACTCTTAATTGTGATGGTGTATCAATTATTCAGACAAGGTAGGAAGTTACTAAGGGTTGCATTAAATACTGTCATAGTGCGTGTGTGAGCAAAAACATACAGTGTCTGACCGATGGCACACGGCAAAGCTCTCACATATACTCATGAAGTAGACAGCTGATAATGGCAAAAATGATCATTAATTAAAACACAGAACTGAAAGATGCTTATCTAGAATGCCATTAGCTACAAAGCCTGCAGTGGGGTGAAGCTGAAGGATATACATCCGAAGAGCTAATGGTCCATGGCTCCCTTCTGCTGATCCTGCCGCTGATAAGGATTTGCCTTCTGAAAGATAAGGAAGTGGCAGAAGAGATAACTCACTTGATGGGGCACTTCTCCATTTGCCTTCTGACTAGGACTCAGGGAATGGATAAAATATATTACAGATTTGGAGATACATTTAAATGTTTCCCTATAAGGGATTTTTTTCTTTAAATATTCACGAGTAATAAGTGTTGTTACTTTCATAAGTTACAGTGCCTTACCCATTATATTAAACTCAGGTATTTATGTTTTTTTGTGCACTCTGAGCTTAAAAGTTAAAACAAATGTCCGGGAAGAAAAGCAGTCCTCCACTGAAAAAAGAACAAGATTATCACCGATTTCACTAACAGGGAGATTTTGAATTTTATATATGCATAGAAACATTTATGTACATGTGTGGGTATGACTGTGTAGTTAAGTTGTATTTCCAGTATAGCCTAACATTAATAAACGTATTTTATACACTAAATTGCCTTATATGTAAAAGCACATACACTTGAAACATAGTTTTAAAATACTCATAATAACCTTGAAATATATTCATATTACCTTTACCTCTTTATACATTTTCATTTACCTTTCAGAATCATTACACAGAACTTTAATAACTAGTTATCCAAAGCTTATAATACTGGGCAGAATAGTGCAGAGAGGGAGAAAGACACACTTATTTAAAGAGCTAATCGTTGAAAAAAAAACACAAAGCAAAGAAACATCCTTTCTTGCATCCATTTAAAGAGGCTGAAGATCCTGTGACAAAAGTAAGCAACATTGAGTTGACTTTTAGGCAGAATGCAAGCTGCTTGATGAATCCGAATGTGACGTGACTACTCAATTACGTCTGTATCATTTCATACATGCATCAAAATTCTTTTAGGTCCACAGAGCCATCCAATATAAAATTTTAACTTTTTTTTTTTGCATATTTTTTCATGTAAAAATAAGATATTGTGTCACGTTTTCCTCAGAGACCTGTACTGCTTTTTAAATAATGTATTTACATAACTTAAAGTAAGGAAAAGGGGCAAGATAATGATGATACAAGCACTCTTTTGTTGTGACTTGTATAATCTACACACAACATCTGTGAACAAATGTTAATTTCTAACTTACATAGCTACGTAGGTAGGAAACCAAAAATTTTTTGTTCTACCATGCTGTAACATCCCCTCTTACTCCTCTGCAAACTATCAACAATTACATTAAAAAACTCCCCAAGATTGCCACGATGAGTAAAAAGCACAAAGCATGCCCACACACAAAAGACTTACTCCTAATTTATGTAGGTTAGAACCTAAGTAAATAAGGTAATTTTTTTTTTTAAATCAACCAAACAACAATACAAAATGGCCATCATATTAAAAATATAGTTACTCATGCTTTAGGAGCAATTTAAAAAATAGAAGACAAGTCCTTTAACAACTTATTAACTATTTTTAATTTCAGATTTTTATAGATTTTTTTTTTAAACTAATTCTAGAGATATATAGAGGAAGAATTCTAAATACATACACGCATAATGGAGATGAAGGGAAGAACAGCCATTTAAAATTTAAAAGCCAACAAAAAAAAATTCCAAAGCCTCCCTCTATAAAATTATATCCATAAAGAAAATAATTTTAATAAAAAAAAACAAGACTAAAATGGAATACGTGACTGATGTTGCCAAAAGTAACAACTGATGTTGCCAAAACACAAATCCTACCAGTCACCACTAAAACAGACGCCAAAAGTGAAGACTGATCATCAGTTTAGGTGAACGTACAAGGAATTGTTCCTAGCTCCTTGTTAGGAATGCAAGGGTGAACAAAAAAAATCACAACAGAAACCGAACCAAACAAAAAATCAAATCTTTAAACTACAAATATGAATCCGTGACCTTTTCCCCTCACAAATCTTGGGAGCTTTAGTGCCTTGCTCGGCTTTTCCCAGAGTGGTACAGAGCTCGTTATACACCGTTCACCATAAATATGAAGTTGGCTTGGTGGAACGGAGTATCACTGCTTATCTGTCCTCGAGACGCGTACGTACACATCTGCTGGTCTCTCCTGCACGTAGTTATTACAAAAATAAGAAATACTGACTTCTGTGCTATCAGTGCAGCTATAACCAATTGCCTGCTGAACGGCTGTGGAACACAAGCTAAAGTCTAATTAATTTTTTAAGGGAATTATCAATAGGAATGCCACAAGCTACAGACAACACGTCTCGGCGCTCCCAGGGAAGACTCTTTAATACACCAAAGAACAGAGACACACGCACACGGCCCAGCCAGAGCAAGGAAGACGTATCCATTCCCTGCTGACAGCTGCTGGAGACTTACCAAAAGCACAGGAGATTCGTTAAAGCCGCTTCTGCCAGAGAAATGGCACGAAATGAACAGCTAGCCCATGTCAGAAGCAGAGAAGTAGCATTAAAATAAACACCTGAAGCATTATTCTTTCTCTTCTTAAATCAAAACTTTTATGTGAAAAAAAAAATCCCAGGCAGGTGGAAGTTTCAACGAGCCACACCAGTGACTGGGGATCTTTTGTTTGCTTCCCCATTTGAAAGCTGAAATCTTAAGTCTTACAAACTCAACTGAGCCAGCCCAACCCATCTTTACAGCAGAAGTTCACTTTGGGTAGAGACATCTTCCTTTCAAGGAAAACTGAATATTTTGACCTGGAACTGTGACACTGGAATCGACACAACTCAACAACAAACATGCAAAGACTTTAACCATCTCTTATTCAACTCTGCACGAACAGCCAGCGATGTTAATGGCAGGATTACCCAACTGCAATAGCAAAAAAGCAAAATGAAAGCCAGGGTGATATTTTTCCTCCAGATGCATACAGGGCACAGCGCAATTTGATCTACCGCTTACACTGCAATGCCCTCAGGCTGAGGTTACACAAATTTCAGCACAGCGTAACCCTTGGCTCTGACCTGCATTCCCAGTCACCACTAGAAATTCAGCGACTGAGCAAACGAGGGGTGTAACGCTCTCAGCCTGCACCCCAGCAGCGCGGGCTGGGCTGAGGAGGCTGCGCCGTGGGACCAAGGACTGCATCAGCTGCTGTGCTACGTGGTACACGGCTGGTGCTTTACGCTTGCTCTTACGTGCAGTTGCCTGTGAGGCACAAAGGATCCATCCTAAATTAAAGAAAACAGAGAGAGCAGGATACAAGCAGCAAAACACAACAATTAGGGGAACTTCTTTATCTTACCATTACTCTGGAGCCAAGGTTTCAGCCACTCATCCCAGCCGGCACAAACTTTCTATTGCTGCTGCACAGCTGCTGCTTCCCCATCCTGAGTACAGAGACAGCAGCCAAACCATAATACAGCTAAAGGGATGCTTCAGTTTTGCCAGCTCAGCTATGGAGTACATTTATTTGTCCCTCTCCGGTGCTTTCTAAAACAGAAATATGTACAGTGATAGGAGAAGGGGTAATGGATTTAGATTAGATATAAGGAAATTCTTTACTGGGAGGAGGCGAGGCACTGGCACAGGTTGCCCGGAGAAGCTGGGGATGTCCCACCCTGGAAGTGTTCGAAGCCAGGCTAGATGGGGCTTTTGGAAACGTGGTCTAGTGGAAGGTGTCCCTGCCCAGCGCAGTGGGGCTGGAACTGGATGATCTTTAACAAGGTCCTTTCCAACCCAAACCATTCTATGATTCTATGATATTGTTGTTATGTACCCACTGATGTACACAAAGAGGTGGCTCCGCAAACAAACACTTTGTTTGAAGATGATCTGTTTTAAGCTAATAGAGAAGTAAAAATTGCACAATTGACTCCTTTTCTATTTATTCGAGCTTTATAGAACTATAATACATTACCAGCCTGTTCCGAGTAGAAGAAAACAACTCGGATTGGTGCTGGCAGTAAGTGGCCCTTTGAGGATTCGGGTGTTTTCCCCCCTAGACACTCTCCTTATTCTTCTGGTCGATCTAACTCTTATCAATTTCTCCCTCTTGAAGTAAAAAGCAGTCCAGCTCTCAGATGGCTTGTGGTTTCTGAGACTGAAGTGGAGGGAGAATGACAGTCTGTCTGTCTCCAGATCTATTTCTGAATTCATTCATGAGCCCTCATTAAAGATGTAAGAGAATTATGAAGGCAGAGAAATAACGAAATAGGAGTCTTTTCCAAACTGGTCTCGCTATCCCACCACACTCAAATATCTGATATCCATTGTGACACACTTTCTTCCGCATTGATGAATTTTAATTCCTGTTGCTCAAGGGTAACACTTCAGAAACAGCGTGAGTGGTCATTATATCACATACACATTAGAGTCTACCTCTTTAAACCAGATGCCTGAATTAATAAGGTCCTTTTCCTGTACTGTGCTGCCATACTGGCAAATACTTTTTGACTGGGTAAAACTAAAGTGCAAAAAAGTGCTTTCCCAGCTGTCTTGTGAAGTCAAGATCAGAGAACAGCATGCAGGCTTTTGATATTTTACGTCGGGATGCGCATTCTCCAGAGCTCTCCTTATTGCCAACAGAGACCACGTTCCTTAACAGCCTTCAACTTGGCAAGGGGGCAGAAAAATTCCTGTCTCCCTCCCAGTGCACCCCAGCCCCAAACAAATCAGAAAGCACTACCATCAGCCACAACAAAGTAAAAGTAGTATGTTACTTTTGCCAAATGAAGTACAGATTTAACTTGGTCGAGGCAAATTCGCCCTGCTTACATAGCTGTATGAACACTTGGAACGATGTTTCCGAATTCGTATCTGCAATTACTAATGATTTGAACCCTATAACGTTATCCGCTTTCCTCTTTGAAGGTACAATATCCTCAACACTGAAGATGGGACCCAATTTGTTAATATTGGCTTCAAAAGACAGGTTGAAGTGCAATGATATTTATCTTTTGATGAAGTCACAAAGCTGGACATCTTCCAAAAGAACGTGCATGACCTACTAACTTAAAGGTACCTAAGTTTTCTTCTTCTAAAGAGTACTTACTTTACGATATGCTAAAAACGTTGCAGTTTAAAAGACAAAAAAGCCTTTAAGAAGTTTTTAAGAGGAAAAATGTAACACTATTTCTTCACAATAAACTAGAATATTATATCACACTTTCTATTTTTATATCAACAAATCAAAATGCATTATTGTGTACAGAGCTGAATATTCTCTCTGAGAACTATCCCAACAGGTGAACGCAAACTTCTGTGCAAAATAATTAAAGAAAGTTGTATGCCCATTTCATTATACTGCAGCAATCTCATTGGGAGTTGTCAAGAGCAATACTGCAGGCCAGGTCACAGAGGTACTCAAAAAACTAATTTGACAGGCAAAAATGCTGCTGTAAAGTTTTCTGGACTACCTTTCCCAAATCTAGCTTGGCTATTCCAGCACAGCAATAAGTTTGCCACACAGAAGTCTGTTAACCGTGCAGAAGCTGCCAGTAATTTTGCTTTCTAAGTGATCAGTCAATAATGCCTGATAAGATCACATCAGCAGCAAGGCCAGCCTTTCAATATTAACCAATTTTATATCTTATCTTTTCCCAGGTGACTGGCTGTGACGCAGGTGAAAGGGTGATGGAGAGCTGAAAACATGATATAAATGATAGATGCCTGCAAATTTAATTAGCAAACAAAAATCCAGGGATAGCTCCTGTTTAATGGAAACACAAGATACCTGTAGGTTTGCCTCCCTTGAGATAACAAGGGACATGCTGGTAAGGAGAAGAGAAGACACAAATTGTAATTTTTCTAAAATATGGGGAAAAACTCTCCCCCATCCTCTGGCTCATTTGCCAGACTGGTCTTTGCTTGAAGCTACTGCTGTGCTCCAGCCATCTCGCTCACACACACACACACACACACAGACAGAGTGAGGCGTGTCTGCCTAGGGAATACCTCCCCCGACCGATGTCTGGCCCATCAGCAAGCTCTGTGTGTTTACTCAGATCCATTTCTTCAATTTGAAGAGCTCTATCATCCTTGCACCTAAGTCATGACTCAGTTTTGGAAGACAGGAGATAAGTGGGGGGTGGGGGAAAGAAAAAAGGAAAAAAAAAAACAAAAAGGTTGTATAGGGAGGAATAAAAAAAAATTGAAATCTTTAGAAATGATTGCTAAGAAATAGTCCTTTCAAGGCAGGTTAGAGCCCCGTATGAGCTAGCACTGTTGCACTCACAATACACGATTTGTTCAAACCTGCACTGTCAGGTCCCTTGTATAAATAACTTCATCTGTGGACCATCTATCAAGGTAGATCATTCTTGAAATACAGACAATATTCTTTTAAGAGGTGGTGTCCTGACTGATATTTTTTAAAGTGTGGTTGAACAGACAATATTAATACATTCTTATAAAGTGCACAGTCCTGCTTTAGGATTCTCACATTTCTTACAGTCTCTAGAAATTTGAATTACATACCAATTTTTTTTCTAAAAAAAAATGTCTACACAACACATTTTTTTACTACTTGTTATTAATATTTTAAGAATATCTAATTATAGCAGTGTTATTCTACATGTTTTAAATTTTATTCCTTTTCAGGTGACAGCAAGCAGCAACTAAAAAAAACTAAGTTATGTTTGAATAATACATTTACACTGCTATTATTTACCATGTTCTTCAGCTCTCTCCGAACCTGAACTGTCGGCAGCTTTCTGGAAAGTCAGTTTTGTAGTATGTACCAAATACTAAAAAGAGAGAGAGGCATTAAAATTATAGATTGACAGACAGCTGGCTGGATTTAAAGGGAAAGTAAGTACAGTGGCGGTAGCAAGTATGTGAACTTAATAGCAGAAAAGTGAGAGTCGTGGGATAGCTGGGATCAAATCAGGCTCTGCCAACCAGAAGACGATATTACACCTTCAAGGGCATCGGGGCTCTTGGTCTGGTAAGGAAACAGAAGATTGAAAAACAGCTCTGTCTAGTGCTAAGGGAGCCCAAAGTAATTCGAGCTGGCAGGACAATCTGAAAAACTGCATCAGTTTAGGAAAAAGTTTTGTCTGCTCTTCCAGGCTAGCTGAGAAATAGGGTAATGCAGTGAGGACATGCAAATTCTTTTTTCTTTGTCTCTCTTTTAAAATTATTCTTACGTTGATTTTCAGTTTGCACATACTTAGTATGGACCTGCATGCCTGCAGCTATATAAGATCATTCCTGTTCTTTGTAGCTATGGTTTTGTTTTTCCCTACTGAACACCAAATGAAATCCAATAGGGATCACTGCAAAGTCACCCCATGGAAAAAAGTACACGTGTGTCAGAAATCCACTTGAAGCTGCCGATATGAAAGTGTACTGAGGAACACAGTTTTTCATACCAATGAGGTCACCTCATTTACTTGATCATGGAGTCATTGTCAGAGTAAGACAGTTGTATTACATCAATAATTTTAATCGGTGTTACCAAGGTACGAACAAAGTATTCCCCTTCCTAGGGATTTACATTTCAGGTAACTGGCAAATCATAAAACATAGAAAAGGGAAAGGTAGTAGAATTAATAAAAGAGATTACCATTTGAATACATTCTCCAAATAATTAACTCCACAATTTCAATATTAAAATTCATTATCTTACACGACCTTCCAAAAATTATCTGTATTTTTTGACCCTCAAAGAGGCAGAAAAGTCCTTCCTTTTGGTCATATATTTGGGAGACTTCTGTAGGATTTTGGTATTTGCATAGATTCTACATAAATTTTCCATGCCAATGAGTTGTTTAAATTTTTAGTCTTTTACTGATGACTTTAAATAGCATTTTTAAAAGTTTATCTTGCAGACAATTTGCACATGCTGACTAGTTTTCATCAGATATCTTGCCATTACTTTAATGACTCCTTGCTCTAAGTAAATTAAAGAACACTATTTTCTTTAAGAGCTAGTAATCTAATTTAATAACAGTAAGCAGCAACTAGCAAGCACAGTGATGACAGGAGGTCTCCGTTTCACGTAGTCTCACCGTTGATCCTTGCCCCTCCCTTCAGACTTCAGGTTCTCTGTATGTAGCATAATTTGACAATAGTAAAAGAGAAATGCTGAAAAACTGCTTCTACTTACTCGTCTGTCTAAACAGGGAAAGAATTGCTAAGGGAGGGTCAAAACTTTCCCTAGAAAAGTACTGGCGTTATTGGGAAGCCTAGAGAGTAAAATTAAAACTGACCCAAACCTAAGGGATAGAGTTCACTAAGGATGACACAGAGATTAAAGATAATGTCAGGTATGGTCTCAAAAGCAAATAAATAGTTTTACCTATTGAAAACAGAGGCAAGGACATTGCTGACGATCAAAGGTAAGATGATGAGGGGAAATATCAAATAGTGAACCTATATCCTGAGATAAGAGCAAAATATCCAAACTAAAGTTGATCAAACAAGGAACAGGGAATGTGCTTACAGAAACATATAATAATATTAAGAGCAGAACAATAACATATAACAACAGGAAAATTATACATCTTGTACCTCTGTTTGAGAAGGAAGAGAAAAAGAACATAATATTAGGCAAGCAAATTTAAGATCATTATGTTACTTGACCAAAACTCTACCCCTCAAAATTTGCCTGTATAAAAGACAGGCATTTAAGTTAATGGAAGTTTGTTTGGTAAAGTTGTGTTGAATTTTATTGAAAATAGATTGTTCCAGACTAATGTAATAATTGCTTTACAAACAACACAAATTGATACTAAGTTCAAATAAATTAGTCTATGTTCAATATAGCACTACAACAAATTAATGAGTTCAGCTGTAAAAAGCAGGTTGTAGTACAAGAATTGTAAATTGCGTAAAGAATTCACCAAAGAAAATTAACACTAATTTGCACTGGACTGGAATACAGCTGTTCGAGAACTCCAAGGATGAGTCTTGGAACAAATATTAATTGCTTAATGTTTCCAATTTTGTGGGAGAATAATAGAATGAACTTGTAAAGTGTGTTGATCAGGATAAATTACGAAAATAAAGTTGGATGTAACAGTGAATAACTCATGGAAATGATGGGAGCAGTAAAACTGTGATGATACCAGTCGAAGTGCAAGATCATTTATTCGTCAATACAAAGCATTTCTAGTTTTAGATATTAATTATTTGGAAGTGACAAAGAAAGACAGAGACTTGGATTTCTTTTTCAGACTGACTGAGCTATTAATTCAATGTAGCCATGGGAGAAACAAATACAGTCTTGTGAGGTGGCAGCTGATGTATTTCCATCTTATAAACTATCATTAATGTCACAGAACAAAACCCCTTGCAAATCAAAACAGCTTAAAGCAGCGACATCTACCCTGACCATTGCACTGAGATAATGAAAATACACCTCTTAGAAAGCAGAGAACTTAGTAAACTACTATGTTGTCCCGTTTCAATGAGTAATAAACTCATTAGAACTAAAGACGATAAAGCAATATATGCTTGAAGAAATTCCTCACGTCAACCAGGGAACAGAAATGATGCCATTGTTATGAAACAGCCTAAGCTTAAGCCAAGAGAAGGCAACTGGATGAAGTCAACCCATCTGACTGCTCTTCTGTGCCTCATGTTTAGATCTTGAAGACAGAATTTCTAATTAAGAACCTCTACGTGAATAGCGATCCATCATCAGCTAACATATCTAATAGCCTAGAGGAAATTGCTGATTCAAGTGTTGACCTTGTATATCTCAAGTGATTCTTTCCTATGCTACTTTTCTATTGTTGATATCATTGTAGAAAGCTCATGTTTCATTTGTGAAGATTGCAATAGAGGACTATAAATGTAAGTTATCTAATTAGGTATTTCTTTGTTGTAAGTGTCACCTGTAAGCAGGCATTCATCTTGAAGCCTGCTCCCATCTAATTTCAGTGGAAATGTTCCTATCTTCTTCCATAGAAGAAGGCTGAGACCTCTACATTTTTATTGCACATTACCTGGTCTACAGGGCTATAAAATTTGTTACCTCAAATTTCCAAAGGATTAAGACCATAAGACAGTTAAAATGCTACAACGTGGCAAAACAAAACAGGGTTATAATAATCTTCACAATTAACATTTAATATTTAAGGTACAACTTCTTCATATCTAATATTACACTACACACTAATCCTGTTTTGTTTTTCTATTCACATCGGTACTCCTGAATGAAAATTAGAAAATATCTTTACGTAAAGGACACAACTTTAATGTGGCCTGGCAACAGCCATATTCTTTTGACTTAAAAAAAGAACAAAAAGAAATATTTTCTGATTTTGCACAAATGTTTTGAAGCCTTTCTTTCTGCTTCTCACAGACAGCAGCTTCTCACTGTTTAGTATTTACTACCTTGTGATAGAAAAAAAAAACAAAACAAAAAACTAACCCAATCTTATCATTTGGGTTTCTATCATTTTCTATCCTCCCATATGTGCATTTCTAAGCAAGTTCTCACAGCTCAAACCTTTTGCCAAAAGCTACTAGGCTGCAACAGAGCTTTGTCTCAGTCATCATAACAAAACAGAGGAATCAGAGTAGGAAAATTGGCCAAAGTTGCATCCGGGAGCTTGATTTTCTATAGGCTCTGCCCATTTCTCTGGATCCTCTCTCAGAACCTAGCCAAGAGAGGCTGGCATGATCCCACCTGTGGTACTGGGTACAATTTTTCAGAAATCAATAAAAAAAAAACCAAAACAAAAAACTCTTGCAACATAAACAAGAAGCATAAGTACAACTTGGGAAGCCCTATCACCTATCTTGTGTGACTTCTCCATCTAATGCTGTGTAATCACAACACGCTTTTTCAAAATACGTCTGCTTCTTACCTAATTATAGGCTTGAAAAGGAAATTTTATTGCAGCCCCGAATCAGAAAAGGGAAAAGGAACTGAGGGTTTAATCACCAACCTAAAGGCAAAAGCAGTACGTTATGCCACGTGATTTTGAAAGTCTAACCCACATCAGGGGTTAGACACTTGAGGTCAGCTTTATTTATGGCATAAAGCAGTACGCTTCAATGGAGACATGCTTGGGTTTTGGCCTGTTTGAAACTCCAATTCAAAACTCAAAAATCATCCTGGAAAGATCCAGAGAATTCTGATTTCTGTCATTTCTACATTGACTTTTCAGCATTTCCTACCTGTTATTTATTTCTGTAATGGCCAACCTTTAATTATAAAAATTTCCCCATTGTAAATGTAACAACACGAACAAGCATATCGAGCTGTACACTTCTGTACGATTTTTTTTGATTATGCCTTTTTTAAGTTTTGAAAAATACAGCATTATTTACCAGTTAAACCAGTATACTGATTGTAAAAGTAGTTCACGTACAATTGTACATACATTTTTTAAGTCACTGCACTTCAAGTGACTTCAGCACTTCAAAAAAATCTGGCATCACATTTGTGATATGTAGACCATTTTCTAAAACTCTCAAGACTGAAGAAACTGACAGAAGAAGGGAAGAATGGACAGGAAAAAGACATTTCTTACTCAGTACTCTGGCATCAGCTTCCCTCTTAAAAATGAACGCAAGGAAAAATAAATAGTTTCAGATCATTTAAGAAAATAATAACAACATAAAAATAACAGCAACTGGAGACCTTTTGTTTGCTTGCTTCCTACTCATCATAGATTCATAGTAAATACTACAGTACTACAACTACTGCAAGCGAGGATTCTTGCAAGAACAAAGACTTTAAGCCTCAAAAAAAAAAAAAGTTAAGGCATGATACCAATCTTGATTGTGTCCAATTGAGAAGATACCGTGATCAGCTTCGTGATGTGTCGTGGACTGAGATGGCGTGCAGGAAAAACAGAAAACCTTTTGTGCAATTATGACACAGGTCATCAGAAATAAATGCTTTTTGCATGAAAGAAGATGGTACGGAGGAGAAGAGCTCTTCCAAAGTTACCATGGGGGCTGTAACTCCACTTCCATGACAGTGGTTTTACCCCTTCCTCCTCTTTCTGGCCCAGCAACTCTTACTTCATCAGCACCTGCAGCTGTTGGGCTACTTCACTGTCCAGACAGCTGTCTGCAGCCCCAAGACTTTTTTATTGTTGATGATAATCTGGCTTTAATCCTCTTCATCCTATTCCCACCAAAAATAAGCACATGCCTGCAGCTGAACTAAAGTAAAACCAACTTTACCTGATGACACGTGGGAAAAAAAGACTTACAGAATGGAGCTTGTCCCCAGCCCACATTATTTAAATCAGTTACAGCATACGAAGGAAAGGAGGTCTGCAAGTGAAAAAGGCAGACACACATCACAGGCTTTTTTCCACAGTGCTCGAAGGCAGACAGCTCCTTGATTCCTGGTCCCAGGTCCCCTCTGACCTCCTCGTGGAAACGTTAATGATAAAGGTGATAACACTCTATGAATGCCTCATAGCTCTGAGCGTAACCTCTAGATTTCATTCAGCCGTTCTTGTCTCTTCCACTTTCTGCACAGTCTTCTTCAAGAGTAATGTTATCTTGGCTTATAACTTTGACCTCTGAAGGCTTGGGGCAGGGAGTCAATCAATTCTTCATACTTTAGACCTACCTGAAGGACTCTATTTCATCATGTCATTGTATTCAATTTATGAAATATTCTCCGTGAATATTGTGACGTGTTTTAGCCTCAAAACTGCTATGGAAAAAATTAAGTGAATTCTCACACCTTCTTCCAGCTGTAGTTATGTTTTTCTTATTTTGGGGGCTGGGTGGTGTAGAGGAAGAGAACCAACAAATAATCATAGAATCATAGAATGGTTAGGGTTGGAAGGGACCTTCAAAGGTCATCTAGTCCAACCCCCCTGCAAGGAGCAGGGACATCCCCCACTAGATCAGGTTGCTCAGAGCCTTATCCAGCCTGGCCTTGAACGTTTCCAGGGATGGGGCATCCACCACCTCTCTGGGCAACCTGTTCCAGTGCTCTACAACTCTCATTGTAAAAAATTTCTTTCTAATATCTAATCTAAACCTACCTCCTTCTAATTTAAACCCATTACCCCTTGTCCTATCACAACAGGCCCTACTGAACAGCCTGTCCCCATCCTTCCTGTAGGCCCCCTTGAGGTACTGGAAG
>WHYT01016974.1:18699-29543 GCA_009806455.1 Tetrax tetrax
GGTTTTTTTTTTTTTTTTTTGTATTCTAATCTAGTGTAAGATGATCTGAACAGGCACGGTGAGTTTGAAGCAAGTTGTGCTGCCCTAGCAAGAACATGTCTGCCTCTTGGATATTTGCGCTGCGTGCTTCTCTGTATTTACCTAAATTCCAGCAATTCTCCATTGAGAAGTAGCCTTGTTGCCTGCATGTACAATCAAATGTCCTGGGAGAAGCAAAAAGCAGAGATGATGAAAGAAACTGTCTTGTATTGCTTTGATGGTGCCTTCTTGTGAAGTTACTGACAGCAGAGTTTCCAGTATATGCGTGGTGGGAGAGAAATTACATCCAGAAAAGGGAAAACCTCACTTACTTTTCAACAATACTTAGTTACATTCCAGAACTTACACAGCTCTCTTGGGAAATCTCTTTCCTGTATCCATTGTCTTAATGTAGTGCCTTTCCTAATCATTCTTTGTCATCTCCAGGCTTCTGGAAAAGTGTGTGTTTCCTAGGGTGTAGGTGGAGGGAAAAGAGTTTGTGCATTGCTGCCTGGCTTCTCATAGCGATGGTGTGTTAATCAAGTTAATCAGGAGCTGTGACTCATAGAAAATGAAGACTGGATAATCCCAGTGATCGTTTATCACTTCTGTGGTCTACGGGATTGTTTCCTGCTGGAGAAAGTAGCCCAAGGCACTCTGCTGCGAGGGAACACATCTTTTACATTTAATCTAAATTTTTCCTTTCTGTAACTCAAAGGTAAAATCTTCAGAAACCCTCTCCCTCCTTATTATTACTTCGTTGTAATCTACCGTGTAACTCCGGATAACTCAAAGATTGCAGTGGTAGAGCCAGATTTCAGCTCCAACTCTGCCTCCAGAAGCAAAGTCCCACTTTGGTCCAGAGCAAAAAGGGAAGAAACACATTTGTTGGACCGTCCTGAATGCACCCTTTCCCTCCCATGCTGCTCCCAAAGCTTTGCCACTGACCCTGACGCAGCAACTGAAATGGCTTAACCCAGCTTAGAGCTGCTGTTCCTCAGTCAAAACTGATGCACTGTAAACTCTTGGCTTTTTTTTTTTTTTTTTTTTTTCCCCTAGCATTGTAGTGGCTGAACACCTCTTTGGGAAGGGACGAAACAGCAAGCAGGAGATGCTTCGGATGTGACTGCTGCTGTTTCATCCTGCTGCTTTCTGCCTTCGAAAAGGGGTGCTATGCTTGCTAGCAGTGTACTTGCCTGTAGGGCATTAATCTTTCTGGCTTTTTTTTTTTTTTTTCTTCTTCTTTCCCCCCCATAGGATGATGAAAGTCTGAAGTACTTAACTCATGAAGAGCAGGATGTTCTCATGTTCTTTGAGGAAACCATAGATGCCTTAGAAGATGACTTGGAGGAGCCAGTCCTACGTGACAGTGGCATCCACTGTCAATCTCCAAGGTCAACGGAAGAAAACGTGTCCAGTCATTCGGAGACTGAAGATATCATCGACTTAGTACAGTCTACACCTGAGACCAGTGACCATGAAGGCCCTCCTAGCAGAGATGCAGACCCAGGTATTTCTTGAAACGATGGTTTTTCCCTTTGACGTAGCCCTATTGTATTCCAGTTCTCATCAGAAACAGCTAAGGAAATTCTGTACCTTCCTTACTACCTCAAGATGAATCTGTTACGTGTTAGGAACTCTAAGGGTTGTGATTTTAATTTGACTTGGAATTTCTGAAATTCTTGCTGGTTGGTTTGTTTTTTTCTCTCATGGAGGTCATAGTATGATTAAGTTGTTGGACTGCTGTCTCAGGCCCCGACCTGGTGACTGAGCTGTAACGGAACTGAGTATTTTGCAGACTTGTGGCAGCAAGGCAGACTAGCATTCGTTGACATATTCATGCTCTGCTTCTCTCTGAGACCTCTTAAGAGCTTCTCTGAGAGTTTGCAGTGTTACTTTGTGTGGGACCAAAAGGCACGTGCTCCTGTCAGTAAGTTTGTGACAAGATAGTGTGTGGCACGTTGTTTTCTTCACCCTGTAGAGTTTGTTCTCTTCATTTTTGGAGAATGGGTTTATCAGCTGGTACAAATGGTGGGATGTAATGTGTCCTCTCCTGGCTGTTACAATAAAAAATAAGAACTGCAAAACTCTTACAGAAAAAGCAGCCATTGAAACACGGTAAAGCTAACATGCAGAATGTGCATAAATGGCAGAAAGAGGGCTTCTAGTGAATGCATTGTAAATATGATTTGAATGGCAGCGTTGCCTACGAGATGGCATTGCTAGGAGTTCAGTTTTAGTTTCTTCTGGCAAAGTGGGCTGAGTTTGGGAGAGGAGAGTACTGATACCTGCTAATCCTAGGTGAAAGAAAGCCTTGTATTCTGCTCTTTGTGAAGACTTAATGACATTATTGCTGCTTTGTCTTTTAAGTGTTGGATGCTACCTGGAGAGCTGAGAGCCCTAAGCCAGCTGTACCTGCTGACCTTCCCTCACATCCCCCTGGACCACCACCGTCGATGTCCGAGATGCTGCCTCCTCCTCCTCCGCTCCCTCCACCAGTGCAGCATCCAAAATTGCTTCGCTCCGTCCCCACTCCGCTCATCATGGCCCAGAAGATGTCTGAGCAGCAGATGGAGAGCAGGGTGCGCTTCCCCAGTGCCCTCAAGGAAGGGAATTCGGACAGGAAGAAAACCCCAGTAGCCAACGGTGATTATTTTGCGGCTCCGAAGCACGCTCCTGCACCTGCACCCAAACTGCACCGGTTTCCGAGCAACATCAACATAACAAATGTCAGCGGCAAAGAATTCAACGAGACTATTTCAAAAGCAGCGGTTAACGTCCAGGAGAGGAGAGCTCAGGTGCTGGCCAACATCAATAGAGGAGCTTTTCTGGCAGCGGAACTGGAGGAGAAGCTGCAGAAAAATGATTTCTTGTCGCGGAACAGAAGTTCTTCCTTAAGGGATCTCTCCTCTGAGCAAACACGATACGAGGCCCTGACAAAACTTGGCCTAGTTAAGGGAAAGCCAGCTCAGGACCAAGTGGACCGTGCCCTGAGCGCTCAACAGCTTGATGTGCAGCCCAAACAGGCAGATGCTGTTCCCAATGGATACCAAAACATCCACGGGATTTTAAAAAGCGAGCCCAGCCCTTTCCTTCCTATGGGCAAAACTGTGACAATCAAACCAGAGGCAGCTCTTGCGGCTAACAAGGTCAGCAGCGCCCAGCAGAACGCAGCAAAAAGCTTTAATGATTATAAACAACCTAGTCTAAACCTGGATATGAGGAGGAGATCGGGTTCACTGCCTAGACCGTCAGGATTTCGATCCCAAGGGATAACAGTAAAGTTTGCTGGCCGTGGCTCAACAGAAGAAGCTAGGAGAGAGGCGCTTCGGAAACTGGGACTACTGAAAGAGACTGCGTAATTCGGGTGGGAATGTTCTGGCAACGGAGGGAAAGTCATAGCATGGCTTTGTGTTAGAATAGTCCCAGCAGGATTGGGATCAAACGGACTGGAAGAAGAAAGGGGAAGTTCTCTGCTTCAGGCAAGCTAAGGAGGTGCTGGATACTGTGGAATGACTGCTCGTGTTCATCCCAGAAGGACTGGCACCACGTACGGTCATGTACAGCCGTGGGTTTCAGCTCTCCTTCCTACAGAGACGCTCATCTCTTGCTCTTTGGGACAAAGAGGAGTTTTATTTAAGTGATGCTGGACTGTAGCAGACAGCATCTGGTTAATGAAGTGTACAGTGCAGTATTGTTGTACATGGCGAGCTGAATGGTAAATGTTCCTTTTGCTCTTTCTGAAGCCAAAAATGAGAGCTCTGTCTTGCCCACGTGTGTATGTCTGTTTGTGGGAGCTCGAGATAATGTCAAAACTGAAATTTCTGACCAGCGTGACACGCTTCTATGACTTCTTGTCTGTATTATCTGGCTTGGCTTTGTTTCCTACCAGTGATGGAGCCTTCTGCTTCCTTGCTCTGTCCCCACTCGACTCAAAACTGCACAGGGGGTGGCTTCTGTTTTGACCTTCTCCTCGACAGAGCGGCCCAAGCTTTGAGTGGGTGACCGCGTCCCTCTGCTGCTTCACTTGAAGTCTTGCCTTTCTTCTCAGCCACCTGCTTCTTGGTCACGCTCTAGCAACCTACGTGTCCAGTGAAAGGCACCGAATAAGCCTCAAGGATATGCACCGCGCACCGGTTTTCGCACTGACAGCCAAAGAGTCCCCTGACAATCTGTGACCCCAACTGTTCTGTACCGGTGACAATCTTCTAGCAGAGAAGCCATAGGAACAAGTGAACTTCGTACCAAATGTGAGAACCTTATGTCAAAAGTCTTAGCTTTTGCGTTAGGGTTTCTGTGAAGAAACTGTTACTTTGGAACAATAGCTGTGCTACACTGAGTAGTTGTAAGTTCTATTACTTCAAAAAACTTGGCACTTGATCTTCCTGTAGTTTGACAGCCCTAAGAATCCTCTGTTCACAGCCTTATTTGATTCTGCCCTGCCAATGCATACCAGAAGTTACAGCCAAAATTCTTGCAGGCGAAGTGGAGTTACAGGAGAGAGCTGGATGTAAGAGTACACTGCTTCTGAGCGGTCCAGGCTGGTGTTATTTTGCCTTTGTTCAATAGACGTGCTTTTAAAGATGGTCTCAAATGTATTTGTGTGTTGATATGATTTTTTTTTTTTTTTTTTATATGGCAAAGCTGCTCTTCCACATTAAAACTCCCTTCCCTTTTTGTACACCTGAAAACATCAAGAATAGCCATTTTAAAATCTAATGCCAAACTCTCTAAATTTCTCATTGTTATTCCTGCATGTTTAGTTCTCCATGTTTTGTTTTGGTTTTTTTTTTTTTTTTTTAATTCTCCCCCAGGCAGGATGCTGGTGGTAGCCAAAAAGCATCAGCAGGTCTAGCAGCCTGGCCCCCTGCTTTCCAGGGCTGCCTCAAGGCTTGGGTACACATCTGAGCCAGGACAGGGCAGGTGGCCTCTCAGAACTGTGTCCAGCTCCAGCCTGGAGCCAGGGGGAGAGGATTTAACTTGGCTCAATCTATAATGAAACTCAAACCAAGTTCCAATGCCTCACCTTTGCTATAGGGTAAACTTCACACAGCTGCCCAGTTACTGTCAGCCTTTCAAGTGGCTGCAGCTTTGAGAAAAAGCTTTTGATGGTTTGGCTCCTCCTGTGCTTGTTTTACACAGACACACATACACACACACAAAAAAAATATATATATTGGGCTTCTCCCTTCAAAACAAACACCTTCAGAAAGCGTTATCCATAACTGATCAGGGAAGGCATGAGGCTGAAGGGAGATCATAGGTTTAGCTGCTTTTCTGTACTGCTAGAGGCACAAACAGAAAAAACTACCCAAATGTGTAATTTACAGTGCACCTGGAAGAGCTCAGACAGTTTTGCAACTGAACCCTCAAAGGTAAAAATTACAGAACGCATTCTTCAGCGGCGTGGTTGGTCATTATTCCTGGCAGAGCAGGAGCCTGGGCTGGTGGTCCAGCTCTCACGTGTATCCCATCCCCCTACAGCACCCACAGCTCCTCTGAGCTTGGTCTTGGTGCCCTGCACCCTAAGCAAGTCCCTTGATGTCAGGTCAGCACTGAAAGATGGGGGTGGGGGTGTGGATGTGGAGTGAGTGGAAAAACCTGAAAGCCTGTTTACCTTACTTAAACACATCTACCTCTAAATGTTTCCCTCTAGCCTTTCTTCTGCTCGAAGAACCTGATAGCGAGTTGGCTTGGCTTCATCTACCATCCCCTCATTTTGCGTTGCGTGGCCACCAGCTGAAGAGAGCAGGGTCTTGCTTTCAGATACTCCCTGCAGCACGTAGAGGGACAGGCAGAGGAGTCTTCACTGTAACGCTGACTCCCAAACTATAAATATCTTTTCCTGTGAGGTAAGGAGGGTCCTTAGACTGGATGGAGCCAAACCCTTCCAAGGGAACACTCCCTTCTCTTGCATGTTGTGTTTTTGTTTGGTCTTTTTTTTTTTTTTCCCCCCTTAACAAGAGGCCTTTCTCTTCCCATGGAAGTTGACCCCTCCCAACTTAGGAAATGCCTTCCTTCAAACATCATGGGTCCATCTCTGACTATGTCACCAACAGGTCAGATGTGTTCTTATGAGGTATCTGTGAGCAAAGCTTATTTTTGCTAATGGGGTTAGCTGTTAGTTCTCATCTGTTGGCTTTTTTCCACTGGGTCATAATTACCTCTTGGTCCTTGCAACCAGCAGAATAAATAAAACCAGAAGAGGCTTCAGTAACTTTAGGAGTGAGGAGCAGTAGAGAAACCAGCTGAAAGAGCAGCTCAACTTCAATTTGTTTCTTGTTTGTGAGTCTTTGCACCTGCCCCTGATCTTTAATTAACATTTCCTGGAGTCCCAGGAATCACAAACTAATTCTGAGGGGCTCCCCACATCTGCTGAGGCACTGTGAGCCTGGGTGTCTCCTGTGTCACAAAGAAATGCAGCTCTTACACTGTGCTTACCTGAGCAACAAACCAAGCTCCAATTTTGTTTGGGTTTTCTCCCCCCATCATTTAAAAAAAAAAAAAAAATTAGTTCCCTTCCCCAATAAAACAAGTTGATAAAAACTAGTGTGTCTGTTGAATTTAAAATAAAATAAATACATTAAATCCTTTGTGTAACCATCAAATGAGGGTGCAGCTCTAATTTCCAAAGCTTGTGAGATGGAACATCCCCACTGAACGTCCCTGCGCTGTCGCCACCCGAGGACTCTGTGAAGCTGCTCCCGAGGTCCAGCGCAGCTGCTCGCTTTATTCCCTTCAGCTTCCTGCCGCGTGCTGCAGCGGGCAATAATTGCCTCCCCTCATCTCCTGCAAACATTTGCAGGAATTCTCCGTATTTGTCAGCTACCAGCCTCATCTGGAGCTGTGTGTAACCTGGAGCGGGTTGGGTTGGGCAGCGTGGCTACCCCCTGCCTTCCGTCACGTAGGAACGCGCCCGTCGCCTTCCACAACCAGTCCCCAGGCGCTGCTGTAGCCCGGACGTCCTTCCTCTCCCTTTCCTGGTTTGTAAACGGAAGATGACAGCCGAGCTCCTGGAAAAGCATCTGACCCAGAGACAGAGGCCACAGGGCTGGCAACGGTGGAGGGATGCTTCACCCACAGACCAGCCTGACCCGGGAAAAGACCGGCTTGGGGGTTACTGCTGAACCTCCCAGTGTCCCTGCATTCCCCGTCCAAGCCCCACGCAGACCCTAGGGCAGGTCCCCTCTCCTTCAGCAGGGGTTTGTTCAGCCCAGGAGCGACTTAGGGAACGCAGTGCGGCTGCGTGGCACGGCGTGAGCATCCATGAACCCAGAGAGCCAGCACCGAGCTGCGCGGGCCTTCGGAGACCCCACCTCTTGCTGGACACAGCACGCGCCGGTGTTTAACGGCAGCCGTCACGGTGCTCTGCTCTCACCGCTGACGGTGGATTCCAGTGCACACCACTTCACCTCGCTCTCCCACTCAGATCTGTTGGAATGACATCCCTCATTTCCTCAGAGGCTGCAGGAGGTCAGCTTCACCATCAAATGTTTATGGTGTATTTTTTTTTCCCTCCCCCCATAAATTCAACGGAAGCTCTCCGCTCTTCGGGCTTTTGTTGTTGTAAGCATCAGAAAATTTGGTAGTTTTAAAATCTGTTCTCTGCCTGCTTATGCATCCCAGCAAGAGCTGTGTTTCCCAGCCGGGAAAGGAGGGCAGTGATGGTAAGCCAAGAAAAAAGGAGCAGAGGTGAGCTTGACCTTCCAGTTCCCAGGCTTATGCGCTAATCCTGAATCACCCTTCCTCTCCCACCGCCACACCTACTGCTTCGGGAGCATTCACTTGCCAGCCCAGGAGAAAAATCAGCAGCCTGGAAGCTTCGACTCACGTGTGCAATGAGTTGTTCATACTCTGATTAACGACGATAAGCCACCCATTGTACTGATGCTCAGAGGGTGGAAAGACACCAGAAGGAAAAGCCTATTCATACAGGAGGGAGATTATTTCTTCATATTTAAATGGCCATTAGGAAACAGTTGTCAGCACATTTCTATTTCCAGTCTACAAGCCAGCACAAGGGTAGAGGATCAACAGGGTCTTCAGGCTTCATGACACAAACTTCATTACCGTGGAACATTTCCTGCCTTCCTGAATGGATTTAGTTTGCCTGATTAGGTTTATGTTTTACTTATGGCCCGAGTTTTCCAGCATGCTCAAGCCCAGGAAATGGGCTCCATGTGCCCAGCACGGCGGTTCCTTCTACATCCCATAATAAACCCCCGAGCTCTGCGCCGGCCACGCTAAGAGCAGAGTTTTCTCTGCAGCGTGTCACGCTGCCGGCAACAGCGATACTTTCTCTGAAACGAAAAGTTGTTTGATTTTACATTAGGTAAGACTCACAGGTAGTCATAAACTTGTGGTTTCATAGGGCGTGGGATTTGGGACCAACCTGAGTAAGAAGCCACAGACAATGACGTCTCTCAGGTATTACGATCAGAAAGGGAGAGGTTTTTTTGAAGTCCTGCTGTTGCGTTCATCTTCCCACTGGAAAAGGCTGCAGCAGGAGGGGTGAGGAACTGGTGCCTGCTTGGAAGAGCTCATCTGACTTCCTGGAGAGAAGCAGACTGATCCTTCCTGACCACTCTGACGGCCGGGTCTTCCTCCCAGGAGAGAGCTATTCCTGCCATGAGCCCGAGGAAGAAGCCAGAGCCCCATCACCACGTGAAAAGCTTCTCACAACGGAGATCAGAAAAGCCAAAGCCGCCTCTCAGATCCTTCTCGCTACTTGGTTACCTGGGCTTCACTTCCATCGCTCCAGCGATGCCACTTCCAGCAGTGCCTGGGCAGGGGCTGATAAAAACACATTCAGGCGATCCGCTTCCGACGATCCGCACGCTGGAATGGCGCTCGGCCACGCAGAGGAGTCCGTTGGGACAAGCTGCCACAAAAATCACTGCTGGGTTATCAAGGAGGCTCCAGTGGCAAGAGGAGAACTGTCTACAGGCATTTTCTGAAAACAAACCAGCCATAAAGTACTGGATAATTTATCAAGAGCAGGTCAGTGGTGTTATTTCTCAAGGACAAATGTAGCCCCAAGGATTTCATGTAGATAAACTCCAAGCTAGTGTTTTTCCCAAAACTTCAATAACTTACATCAAACAAGATGAGCAGAGCATGCAGCCAGGCACCTCCCACAATCACACCACCCAAAATACGACGCCTGCCAGCCTTCTCCTCCTGCTGCCAGCTGCAGGGCTGCATGTTACCTTTAGTGGAGAAAAGCATCACCAGCATCCAAAATCACTTCCCAGGTCCCGCTCGTGAGCGTTGGGGCTGCGACAGGAGTGGCCTTACCAAGGCAACTCTGAGGTACCACCAAAAAAATTGCAAAAAACCCCAGTTAAGGTGTAAATACAACAGTTTTCAAGCTCTTGGGCTGTCAACCATGACTTATTTCTAGCAAAAAAGGTTGCTTCCCTTTATCCCATGCACAACAAACATTTTTCCTGCAGGTAAATACTAAAGAACAACAACAACAATAAAAAAAATCAGCAAAATCTAAATTTCTTTCTAATTTTTAAGTGTCTCAACCTTTTTTTATTTTTTTTTATTTGCCCAATGACTTAGATGCAGGTAACGGAGGGAAGGAAGGAAGCAAGGAGTCTTTTTAACAAAAGTGACAAAAGTGTTTGTTCTTCCAACAACAGTCACAAACACCAAGTGTTTTAATGGCACAATCCTACCCTGACAACCGCAACCTAAAAGCAATGTTTATCATTCAGACAATACAAGTAAATGTTTTGACATTTACTCACTTGTTTGACTCTTGCCCAAATAGTTTCCTACTCGCAGTACACTGGGATCTCCTTAGGAGTGGTTGGAAAAAAAAACTATTTATAGTTGAATTCTGAGAAGAGACAGCGAAGCGTCGTCTCAGACGAGCATCTTCAGCGGGGCAGTGGTGTGGAAAAAATAAGTTAAAAAAAAGCTCAAAAGAAAAAGAAGGAAACAAAAAAAAAAGAAAAAGTTTAATGTATTTATCAGGGAGCAAGAGCAGGCTCATGGTATCATCATTATTGTATTTACTTGGAAAATATTCACTCACCTGGCTGGGATACGTGGTCTTAATATTACAGCTCCACCTTTTGTGGACAATAATAATTAGCAAATTTGTTCACTTGCTTTTTCATTTATCTCCCTTCACTTGCAGCTCCTGACAGAAGAGCACGCAGCCGCCAGCGGCTCAGGACCCCGCTCGGGCGGCGTCGGAGGTCTTTCAGGTCGAACGTGCACGGACTATTAATCGCTCGCCCTTGGCCGCAGCCGTTCCGAGCAGGTGCCGGCGCCGATCAGCTGGATGGGCTGGGAAAAGCCGTGCTGCCAGGCTGCAAAGCCCCTCCTGGGTTATTTCCCCAAGTCAGCACTTTTCAGCGGCACCGCGTTGACTTCAGTCAAACGCGTTCTCTTGTAAAATACAGAGAAGGCTGCATCAGCAAACTGCCGGAGCCGAACGCGGCGACCCCTCGCAGCTCTCACCGGGCCGTCTCTAGCAAATCCTTCACCCGAAAGGGCAAACCAAAAAAAAAAACAAAAAAACAAAAAAAAAACCCAAAAACCTGAAAACTCAAGCAAATCAGGCAAGCTCCAGTGGTTTTCTAAGCCTTGATATACATAAAATTACATCACGCGCGTATGCTGTGGTAGCTGTGCATGGACGTGTCGGTATGCAACACTTCAACCTCCGTTAACAGAAAGGGGACAGCAGACTTCTTTCTCTGAGGGCCTGGAAAGTTAATAAAATTATTGCAACCCTGAAAACTCAGCAATTTGTAGGAAAAAAAAAAAAAAATCTACACCTTTTTTTTTTTTAATTTTAATTTTAT
>WHYT01016974.1:32913-43614 GCA_009806455.1 Tetrax tetrax
CCTTTTTTTTTTTTAATTTTAATTTTATCACCTTACAGCATTGCAGGGTAGAAAAAGAAGGCTGGTACCAGCAGCTGGAGCTCAAGGTGCTGCTTGTGAGTGTTGACATTTGCAGGTGAACCTGGCACCTTCCGATTTCAGATCTTCCCAGCCACCTTGGCTCCATCCCAGAGCGAGAACACAGCACCTCGGCTCAAACAGGCTTTCAAGTGGTGCGCCATAAATCACAGCATCACAAAAAGGTTTGGGTTGGAAGGGACATTAAAGATCATCCAGTTCCAACCCCACCCTGGGCAGGGAGACCTTCCACCAGACCAGGTCACTGAGAGCCCCGTCCAACCGGGTCTTGAGCACTTCCAGGCATGGGGCATCCACAGCTTCTCTGGGCAACCTGTGCCAGTGCCTCACCACCCTCACAGTAAAGAATTTATTCTTTATATCTGGTCTAAATCTACTCTCTTTCAGTTTAAAGCCATTACTCCTTGTCCTGTCACTACACGCCCTTGTCTAAAGTCCCTCTCCAGCTTTCTTAAAGTCCCCTTGAGGTACTGGAAGACCGCTACCAGGTCTCCCTGGAGCCTCCTTTTCTCCAGGCTGAACAGCCCCAACTCTCTCACCCTGCCTTCACAGGAGAGGGGCTCCAGCCCTCCGATACCCTTGCACGCATCTCATCAGGTCCCATGAATGTACCTACGTTGAGGTTCCTCAGATGGTCATGAACCTGATCTATAATGGGAGGGACTTCATTTCCAGTCCCTGTCTTGAGAGATGCATGAAGACAGGTTACCATTGAAAACTGAGGAGAAAAAAAATAAAAATTAAAAAAAAAAAAAAAAAAATGTTGAGTACAAGCATGCAACAGACTTTCTGGCAAGCCAGCTCAATGAGCCTCACATCAGTGAGGACGCAACTTCAAAAGCCCAGACCTGACTTGAGTCCAAATTCTTTCCAGAGAATGATAAGATAACAGAAAAATCTTTTACACAATCAAGGACGTGAAACAATTTCTCCATCTGTGTACATTTTTCCAGATTTAACTACTTCCACGCCTGTTTGGGAATGCTGCTCTAGAAACACTCCTTCCAAGAGCACCTTCGACTAGCGTCCCTGGAGAAATGCTCCCAGAGGAACATCCTCTCTCCTGTTAAACAGTGCCACAGCTGGAATCTGGCCAGATTTCCCCAGTGACCTGTCGCACCTGCAGGTCCTTGTAGTGTAGGAAGAGGAGCAATATTAGAGATAACTTAATTACAATAAACATCCTGCAATCTGGATAAAGCAGCAATATTCATAGATAACAGACGAGCGCTGATCAAAATACAGGTTATTCCCCTGATCTTCTATCAAATCCAGGCTGCTCATCTGATAATTTTAATTCAATATTCTTTAAAGGAAGACAAATCATTCCAATGGCATAAAATGACAGGAAGCCACGCGATCCCTACAGCAAATTGTAGGTGAATCAGGTGGTAAATCCGCTCCGCAAGCAGCAGTACAGCATCCAGCCCTACTTGCTGGGTCGTGGGGCTAGCAAACCAAAGAGCAAAGAATAAATAGGATCTAAACTTTTCTTTTTTTTCTTTTTTTCCCCACTGCTTACATTCAACTCTTTTACTCACAATGATTTTTGACATGACGTTTTCATTCAGCAAAACTTCAGAAGAGTTTATTTTAAAATTAAACTTCAAAAGGTTTCACTGAATTGTGTTTTGATTTCAGCCCAGAGTCAGGGAAAGCTCCAGCTGACCCCAAACTATTTTCAGCAAATGATTTTATAAAAATATTTCCAATGATCCAAATTCCATCCAAGGCATTAGACTGACAGATACAAAATAAAGCTAATACAAATTTGTGTTTTGTTTTTATGCAGTTATTCCATTTGGATAAATTAAATACCTTTGAAACTAAGCAGCACGTTGAGGAAGGGAAGTTGACTTTAGTTTGAACCACAATTAGATGCTTAATTTGCTATTAGGAATTGGTAGGCATTTTTCATCAGGGGAGTGGAAATCAGATTTGACCAATGGACAATGGCCATATTGCTGTGGAAGACATTCCTGGAGGAGCTCAGAGTTACAAATGTGAAACACTATTCAGCCACAATTTCTCTTATGTTTTCAAGCAAAATTATCACCAAGAAGAGTTCTGCTCCCCGCTGGTGTTGGTCCATGCATGGCCCACCACAGCATTTCACCCCTTTCACGCGTTAGCATGAACTGAGATGCCAATGCAGCGAGCCACGAGAGGGAACTGGAAAACTCAGGTTAAATTAAATGCATATAACAGCTTATGTTACATGAAATGATCCCAGTTTCACCACCTCTTGCTAAAAAGGGGTTTAAAGAAAATCTTGCCTTTACTAAGTGTGCTCCAAGTATGTTTCTTAGGGCAGAAATTCCCCTGCTTTGGTAAAATGCCGTCTATTTTCACATTGCTTGTGTGGAGCACTGCTCAACCCCTGGGATATACCACAAACTCTTCAAGACATCATTTCAGAAGCAGCGAAGCCAATGTGAAGAGACAGACACCAATTCTAAATTACAACACTTTATTGCAGCATTGGCAAAGGTCAGATTTCTGAAGCTGGTGAAGATCGGGCGGCATTTCTGTATGAAATGTTACAATTTTACAAGTCTCTCTTCCTACATGCAGAAACCAAAAACAGTGGTAAAAAGGATTTTAAAAGAGCTAGAAAAAAGAATTAGTAATAACATACAGATGAGCTCCTTAACCCAATTAACTACCTCTACCTGAAAGCAAACAAAAAACTATGCTAATAAATAACAGATTGTCAGAAACAGACCAAGAAACCTCATTTCTACTTAGAAAAAAATAAAAATTCTACTTGTTTCCAGACTTAAATCTTTTTTTTTTTTTTAAACCTTTGTTTGTTTCAATAGACACAGAGGCTTATCAACCCATGAAGATCAACAAAGTATTTGGATCCGCTCCTTGACATCCTCCTGTTATGCTGACTGGCACGTTTTGGTTTTCAATGATACATACAATGGGCTCAACTATATCCCTGTCCTTAGGCTGGTGTCAGGCTGTTCCAAGCAGTACAAGTCAACACCCTGTGTTAATCAACTTCACATTCTATTTTAAACCTTAACAGACATTTTTACCTCCTTGACTCTTGAGATTTTCACCGCTTGCCACTCCCCTCTCCCTCTTTCTTGCTCAACTGGCAGCAAAAGGTTATTCCTTAACCAAACACTTTCTCGCTGAGGAGTGTTTGATAAGAAGTTATCCTACTTGTCAGGGTTCTCTTTTAGATTTCACCATTTGCTCTACATTTTTCTACTGCAGATCTGCAGCCGCCAAAGAATATCCTTCCAACGCGAAGTGCTCCATTCATAGATAACGTAACTTGCGTCAAGCTTAGAACTTTATTCTCCCACAAACTGAGCTGTCAAACACCTCTTCCGTTCCAGTGTAATCCATCTGAATTTCAGGTCCATCTTGGTTTTCACCAAGCTGCTCACTTGTCAAGTTAACCATTTCATTCGTTTACTTCTGCTCCTATGAGAAGATTAACCCTCAACACGGTTCCCATAACAAAAAGCTTTTTTTTTTAATTTTTTTTTTTTTTTTTGTAGGCCATGACTGGAAGCTTCCACCACTTCTGTATGGGTTTGGGGGGGAAGAGGAGAGGCCGCTGTTTCTGCCCCACGGCCCCAGCCTGTCCCAGGTTTCGATTCTGAACGCTCTAGACTGACATGCTGAGATGTGTCCACTGCTCTCATTTAATCGCTGGAGAACTCCACTATCCACAACATCAGAGATACAGGACCAAATGAAATGACACTTGCTGCTGGATCAACGTCTCCTAGGAAAAGAAAGAAGAAAAGAAATAGTTTAGTATGAGATATCCAATACCGTGCGGGTTAGCAACTGCTGGAATCAACTGCTAGGGATTAGCAGTTTAACCTTTAACAGTTTTTATTTGGTTTATTATTATTACTATTTTATACTGAAACAACTTTTTAAAATAAAGTGTCTTTATAAATGAGCATGCTAATAAAGAAAATCTTTCTTTCCTTTCCCTCTAAACTATAGTTGTGATCAGGTCTCTCGTCACCTTTGCTGTATGGGTCAGACTTGCACCCACATTTGCAGAGCCCAACAAGCACCACATTGCCCTCACTGACCTCACTTTTCTAACTCTTTTTTGTTCAATTCCAGTGCAGTTCACCAAAAGAAGCTGCAGGATCCAGACACATCCCTCCCCCCAGCAACCCTGGTCATATTCCTACCCCGGACTTTCCTCCTGTAAAACAGCTGGAAAGGGAGGTTTGCGTTTCTCCGCTGGGCTTGAACGGCTTTCAAGGCTACACTAGCATGTGTATGTACTGGGGAAAAGGATGTAGTACAGGATCAAGAGTGACAACTGAGAAAAGGTCAAGATTAAAATACTGGTGAGAAAAATGGCAGAGAACAAGGTGAACTGAGCTAGCACGAAATTAAACAAGAGCACTGAATTTTTTAGCATTTATGGTATCTACAATGTGAAGATGGGAGCCATTTCATCATGAAAATCCCTGCAGTAAAAGCAAAATATTATTGCTAAGGTGACGACCCCTTTTTTTTTTTTTTTTTAAAGAATAAAAGAAATCACTGAAAATGACAAGTAAAGATTTCAAAAGCATCATGACGTACCAAGGGATAGATCTGTCAGTTAAAGACAGTGCCATACCAACACCCAAGAGTTCGTCTACTTTGAGACAGTGACAGTCTATGACAAACAGCTCCACTGAAGCTAACAGGGAAATTGGATTTAGGCTGCCTGAGAGTTCTGGTATGTCAATAAGAAGCTAATTCAAAGCTTTAAAATATAATATTGGTCAATACATCAACTACACAGTTGGTGAGGTATGAAGTGTGCCTGTCCAGTAGCTGAAACAGGAAATCACGTTAAATTCACATTTTTCCTTATTACCTCTACTTTGATTTTTCAGCATTAATGAAATACTCTTTATTATGAGAATATTTAGCTAATAAAATCCCAGCATCCTGTTATTACCTCTATGCTTCATTCTTCTTTATTAAATGTGTTAATGAGAAATAAGAGTCAGATGCAAATAGGAGACCTGAAATTACCAATTAACTTGAATATGATTTAGTTTGTCAGCTTACATCTGCATCCCAATGGGCCTTTTGACATAGCCAGTTCCTCTTTCTTTGTTGTATTTCCAAACCAGCAGTCAGTTTTGAGGTTTAACAAGTTAAAAAATTCCTTGGTAAGGCTAGCTTCTCTATAGTTAAATTTCTCACTGCAATTGTGTTTGTTTCTTGGTAATCCATGTTTTTGAATAGATTTCATAAAATCTGGCTATTGACATTTCACTTTATAAGCATTATTGGGGTCCAATAATGGATCTCCATTCTCTTCAAACAAAGGAAAAAACACTTTTTCAAAGCTAGAGGCTGTTCTCCAGAACTGTACAAGAATATTTTCATGACAATCTCATCACCAAAAAAAAAAACCTTACTTTTGTGTATTTTGTGTTTCCTGAAGGTGTAAGTTTAACAGCTGGATAGCCAAAGCCCTCTTTTAATAGCCAAATGCTACAGAACTGGAGGCAAGAGTGAAAATTGTTGCCTTCCCAGTTCTGTTGAAGCAAATCAAGGCACCCTACTTTTAATGGAGTCACAGCTAGTAATCCTTAAGGCCAGTCAGCCTTCAATGTATGAGTCCCCAAAAGAATCTCCTCCTTGCAAGATTAGCAGGTCTTAAAACCTGGGGCTCTACAAGCAGGGAAACACAAATAAACAGCAACAAACCCTAATTTTCGATCCAGCATTTTGCACATGCTAAATAAGAAGAAATCTGACAAAGCCTGTAAATCTCACTGCATTTAATTCAATGCAGAAAAAGGACATTAATTGATGACAAAAAGTAAACACTGCAAAAGATTTCGCGTTTCTTAACAAAATGCATGCTGTGCAGCCACAGCCACTAGTTCATTCTTCTATTTACTGTGGGTTTATCTCAGGTAAAGGAGGCAACATATTTATGGGTGGGTTTATTATTTTGGTTTTGTTTCGGTTCAGCACTCCACTAGACCAAAACAGAATCAGAGAACAATTTAGGTTCCCATGGCCCTCTGGAGGTCATCTTGTCCAAATCCTGCTGGGACAGTGGGGCTAATTGCAAAGCAAGATCCAGTTATTCAAGGCCAAAAATATACGAAAGAACTCAGTGCTGCCTTCATTAATTTTTGAATCATCGATTACGACAGGTAAATTTGGATTTAACTCTAAAAGATGTTGGAAACACTGCTTACGACATGTTTAGCAACACAGAAGTAAAGGTAGAAACACCAAATAAATTTCTCTAGTCTTAACACTACTTGAGATGTTAAAAAGTCCTCACCTCAACCTTAGCTACCAGAACCTGCCAGACTGTACATTTCAGTGGAATCAACCAGGAGATTTACTTCCTCAGATTATCCCTAACCTCAGGGAATTTAAAATAAGAAGTCGCATACCTTAAAGAAACTAGCATATACTATTATTATTTCCAATAAATCTGAGTTATCATTGCAAGAAAATAATCTATTAGTCTTCATGTACAAAGAAGAAACAATGCAACACAGCTCACTCATCATGAAGTGATAAAATCTGTAATTATACAAACTGCTTCTGTCATGTAGGAAATCGAAAACTTCTCCAAACAGATCCTAAAATTTATAGCTCAGTTCCTATTTGCTCTCAGCAAATAGGAAGATATCCTAGTGCCCTCAGAGTCCATGGGGTAACTTCTTAACCAAAGTATGAGTGTAGTCTGGGCAGAGACTGCAGATCACCCTTCAAAGTCAGAAGACACTCTTCAATATATCCTATAAATCAGAAGTTCTGAAAACGTAGGTGACAGACAATCTGCACCACAAGAGGTAAGGCACTGGAGGACCCACATCTCCAATAAACAAACCTCTGGTTCAATATTTTTTTGGTGAGAGTTAACAAAAGTTAAGAAAAGAACATTCCCTTCCTACAGACTAAGATGGCTCAACTGATGCATGACTGCAAGCCTGAGCATTGCATTATACAACAAATAAAATATGCCTGCTGAAACAAACTTCCTGGTCCCTGCTCTAAGGAGCTTACGGATTAAGAGGAACAAAGAGTAAATTACATAATTTAAAACTACATCAGAACTGCAAGCGTATGGCACAGCTATCTGAACAAGCAAACCCTACTTAAACCGTTCGCTGGATAGTGTCTGACCTAGTTTACAGTGGAGTCCTAAACTATATTTTCCAAAAGAAAACATTTGAAAATAAAAAGCTTTAAAGAGAACTGCATTTTAAAAACCCCTGCAAATATCACATCTACTGGCCTGGCTGCTGTACTTAAAGAATAACTGCAGTGTGCTCCTCAAGCAGGTTGCAAGACATTTGCAAAAGATGATTGAAAGAAGAGAAGACTGCAGAGTTAGTTAGGAAACACCTGCAAGTATTATGGCATTTCAGTGTAACTAAGAGTTTGTATTTCTGTCACAGTATTAGGCCACAGTGATACGAAAACACTAAACAGACAGCACTGCTCATTTTACTGAGGTACATCTGGTTAATTTGTTTTTTAAAAATATGTATTTTAAATTGCAGTCTGTTTTCAAAAATGAGGGTTGGTTTGTGGGGTTTTTTTTGTTTGTTTGTTTGGGTTTTTTTTTTTTTTTTTTTTTTAACAAGTAGTATCTGTATAGGGTGTCAGTGGAGTGTGTGATCACCAGGAAGATATAAAATTACTACAAAAATGTACCAGAAAGAAGCTGGCAATGTTACTGTAACATAGGATGAGTACATGGCCTCAGGTAGCACCAGGGGAGGTTTAGATTGGATATTAGGAAAAACTTCTTCACCAAAAGGGTCATCAAGCACTGGAACAGGCTGCCCAGGGAAGCGGTGGAGTCACCAACCCTGGAGATATTTGAAAGATGCGTAGCTGTGGTGCTCAGGGACGTGGCTTAGTGGTGGACTTGGCAGTGCTAGGCTAACTGTTGGACCTGATGGTCTTAAAGGTCTTTTCCAACCTCAATTATTCTACATTATAGAGAATGTGATTCTACATTACATTAACTTACTTGTAGTTTACACACACAGACCCATTAGTAGGTAAATTCTCCCTTTTCAGCCACTGCTCCTATCTACCCACTTCCAAAATTAACTTGCTAGGAAAAGAGAAACATGCAAGTAGTCTGCATTTCACTTGAAACTCTGTCCAAATTGGTGCTGCAGGGTTAATTTAATGGTTTATTTGCAAGATTAGTCTTGAGTGAGCAAAGACGCATGGAGATAAATTAAAGCTGTAGAACGACTATGAGCCAATCTGGAAGGACTCTTCATGTTAATACTGATTTTGGTATGCTCTTGCACACCATAAATCCAGGGTTCTCCTCCCCCCTTCCCATCTTTATAATATTTACTTTCTATTCAGAGCTTCAAATACAGAGGTATATTCACCAAATTCACCAAATTGAAAAAGCACTATGGGAATTTCTCTAGATACTAAAAAATATCCTCCCCCCCCCTCACTGAGAAAGCAGACTTGCATCTTTTTCCCCTGTAAAAAGAGGCTCAGATTCTACCAGCTAAAAAAATAATGCTCTGGTTTCCAAACTTCTGTCAAGGACACTGTGTTAGAAACACAAAACTGCTCAGTATTTTAACAGAATGCCTTAGAATGGAAACCAGCAAATGCACTGGCAGGACACAGATCATTATCTGGTTCAATTATGAAGGTAATTACTTGCCTAGAACCCAAATGACCACATTTAAAGGAAGATTGTCCTACCTCCCACCAGTTTTAAAGATTAGGTCTGCATTAGGTGCTCCCTTCGGATGCTGGTACCGAGGCCGCCGCTCACGATTTGTATTTGCTGGAGCTGGACGCTGTGCCAGAGACTGCAACATTTCTGTAATTTTGTACAGAAGAAAGTTAAACACATTTTCTTATGCATTTTTTAAAGAAGAATTTACACAAGCACATTTCACGATCATGTAGTAAAAAAAGACTTTATTTACACTTTGCTGTTCTTTAGGGTTAACACTCCTCAAGTTATTCCACAACAGCTAATTTTTAAAAAGTTACTACATTGCATAGACAGCTTTGACAAATCCAAGCTACCCCGTAATATGAACTTGCATTTCCAGATGTGCTTACAGAAGGAACTGCCAGCAGTGGTTTTCATCACAGGTGCTTACAAAGGAGCTGTGACCTTTTCTTTCTAAACATATCAGCCACCACTTCCTTTACCAATGACCAGGGACAAAACTTCACAGCAGTATGAGAAGCCACAACATTAAACGACCCTGAAATAGTAACAATTGGACAACGTTGCTGCCAATTAAAGACTCAGCAAGAAACCTGTCCTAAAATTAGGCATTGAGAAGCCAGGTATTTAAGTCTAAGCTAGCCATAATTGGATCCTTTGACAGAGAAGACAGGCACCTCAAGAGGGTGACTCAGCTGACCTACATTACACCAGCTGCCTCATGGATGGAGATTTTCACTTTATCATCAGTGGGAAGAAATAGCTGGGTGCAGACAGGAGCCCACACTACCCAGTTTAAGCCCTGGACAAGCAACTTTTGGGCAGTTTAAGCTAGGTAAGCGTGGTGTTTTGGTATTCCATAAAACTTCCTTTCTAAAATTTAATTTCATTTTTTTTTTAATAATAAAACCAGCTCTTTACCAGGCTAAGTTAATGTATGTTAAGCACCCAATATAATTACAAATCACAGAAACCTCCACGTAACCCCTGCCCATGTGTTCGCGCATCTAATGGAAAGTACTTCTGACAGCCCACCTGCGCAGGAATCTACACTGCTCAAACAGACAGATGGAATAAATGAAGGGGAAAAGTGGAATAAGCTGTTAAACAGATTATGTTTGAAAGTCTGCTCTGTCTGGTTCTCTAATCTCTTGGTAATCTCATTGGAGACACATACCCATCATCTGCTAGAGACACAGCTCCACTGCTCTCACAATGCACAAGGCAAAACTGGAGACTCTAACGAGATTCTCTCGCCATTTACAAAATGCATGAGAAGCTTTCAGTACGTTATCCGCCCAGCCTCTGAGAAACTATGAACGATCCAAGCCAGACTATCCTAGGATTCTGTGATTCAATATACAATATTGGTGTCAACAGTTAATAAACCAGGTAGTCACAATCTGTATGCTCCCCTATCAACATCTGGAAAAGGCAAAGAAAGCCATTCAACACACTGATGAGAGTCCATTTCTGTAAACATCATGAACTAACATCCTTCAGAACAATTCTGTACGCCAGAGATCTCTGTTAGTAATGACAAGATCCAGGAAGAAAATAAGAAATTATGGTACATTGCTAGCCTGGTGCTAGAAGGAAGCAATGAACCAGCAAGCGTGTGCATGCTCTGTTTTCAGCATTGTAGGTGAAATAAAATCTCAGGGTTTGTGAAAAGTCAGTAACTGAGAAGTTGAGTAACTGAGAAGATAACAAAAGGAAGAAATGGCAAGGGAGCACAATGTATTAGCTAGGCTGAAGGAGTGTTGCCTATCTCTGGTTTTAGTGAAAAAAAAAAAAAATTTACACAGAAAAAATGCTAGTGTAAATCAGAGTCATTCAGTTACTAATATTTCTTGAAATTTAAAATGTTTTTAATGCTAATAAACATTCCTGAAGTATTAAATAATTATCTGATACTATTTTGG
>WHYT01016974.1:43634-58954 GCA_009806455.1 Tetrax tetrax
CAATAAAATACCTGTCAGCATGTCATATATTCACTGGGCAAACAATACAATTAACAGCTATTTTACTAAAAGCTACTTATCCAAACATGTCAACTGCAGAGAAGAGGCCACAACTAAGAAAAAAAAGAAAAAGAAAAGAAAAGAAAAAGAAATTCATGTTCTTTAATATGTTAAGCCATGCATTAATCTTTTATTTACATTAAAAAAACAAATACAGTCAGCTGTACAGCAAGTTAGGTTAATTTAAGAAAATAAATATTTATACCTGAAGATTTTCCAGCATCATTTTATCCAATGCCTGAATGAAGTCCTCATCTTCTGCACAAGGAACATGCTTAAGTCCTCCTCCTTTAATCATTACTTCCTATTGCAATGGGAAAAAAACCCTTCTATTACATTAGATCCAGAAATATGAATATTCAATTTAGAAATAAGGGGAAGAATATCCTTATTGCTTGCATATCAAAAGCTTAAAAAATAAATTGTTAAAGAAAAAAGTTTGCAGCCCCCATTATTTTCTTAAAGAAATATTTTCTGATGATTTTATGATTTTATGATCTGATGATTTTATGATTATGATGAAGGCTGGCCACTCATTGGGACATACAGATGCACGTGCACACATTCTAGGCACGGCAACAATACAAAGAAAAGTCTCTATCCCTACAACATCTAATTTAATTATTTCTTCCATCAAATCCATAAAGTTAGTCTTTAAGATGAATACTATCCTTCAGTATTTGAAAGCACAACATGACAACAGAAGTGCTTGAAGTTAGTACCCCAGCACATCGTTCCGTAACGATCATTACTTTCCTTACCATGTAACTGCAATTCAGGCAACCAGATGGGTTCTTTTGACAGAGATGTTACAATCTGCCAATTCCAAATCTGTATTTTAACAATTTTGCCCTTCTTGGTTTGTCCCCTTTTCAGTTTTGAGATCTAGTGCAAATTAACTAGTTTACCTTGCTGTACCATATCAGTTTGCTACTACTGCTGGCATTGCAAAACCATCATTTTTGCAATCCTTTCCAGTCTAGCTACCCGTGAAAGTGCACGCTCCTGTGAACACGTTGTAGTAAAGTTGACGGCATAAATATTTTCAGAAGATAATGATGAAAGTTTGTAAAAACAAAAACAGGCTCAAAATGTATCTGAAATAATAGCAAGGAGTGTTCTTGCCATGTTTTCCCAGATATGTTACGAGCAGCATTGGCAAAAAACATTCAGTAAAGAAACTAAAGATGCAAAAGTCAATTCACTTATCGAAAGCAACAATACATACTGTATTCTCCTCATCAGTTTCATTTTCCTTATTGGAGTCTGTAAGATAATCCGTGTTTTCTTCCTCCTCCTCTTCACCTTCTTCTTCCTCATTGTCAGAGCCCTCCTGAAATATTCAGTGTTTAAAATGTGAATACAGAATAATTTCTGACTGTTTTAAAACAAACAAACAAAAAAAAAAAAAAAAAAAAAAAAAACCAAAAACAAACCAAAACCCACAAATATGTGCAAATGTTAGGACAACCCTGAGGCATTCTTCCAGAAATTAAGACTTCTTCCTCCCTTGGTAACTTCAAAGCTTGAAACAAAGTTTAAAACCAACCCTTTCTTTCAATGCGTACGTACCAACTTGTTACAGGCAGGCTGACTCTTCAAAAGTAACAATCAGCTGCACAAAATCTAAATAAAGAACAGTTCTAAACAGGAATGTAACTTGGCCTGTTTAATTTAAACTGATTTTTAAAATGGATGTAAATTATGAAAAAAAAAATATTCTGTGTTGATTTTCCTCCTATATTAATGCTTTATACACAGCACCTAGAAAATCTATGAGACAGTAAATTTCTCTTACTGGTTATCAATGTGATCCTTGTTTGGATAAGGAGCACCATGCTCACAATAACATTCTAGATGAAACAGAGCAATTTTAAAGATACCAACAAAGTCACATGACAAGGCATTAAAACTCAAATGCTCTGACCAGTAAAAATACCAGAAATATCATTAAGGAGGAGAAACCCACAAAAAGTCTGAGAAATGCACTTCAATGTCTTATTCTAGAGTCTCCCGTTTCTCTTCCTTCTTCACGAGTGGGCTTTATACGAGGGCAGTGTCTCAGAAGTTTTTAAGCTGATTACGATGTTGAATACTAAAACCACATTCTGTTACCATTCCTGAGTTCTGTAGACATTCACTTTGGAAAAATACTCCTTTTTACAATTACAAGTTTAGTTCTTGTACTGTCAACATTCTGAAAGGAGTGTTAGATCCCGTGGTGTTTTTAGAGCTAGAGCTGCTTTAATTTAAATTTCCCATTTCTTGATGAATAATGACCTTTCACTAAATACCTTAAATGAGATTTCCTGCTAATTAACTATTTATACCATGATTACCACCAGACTGCAACAACTTTACAAAAAAAACAAAAAAAAAAAAAAAAAAAACCACAGAGCAAGAGTTTCAGAGATGTTAAATGAAAATACTAATATAAGAACTGAATACCATCAGTTTTATTGGTCTGGCTTTGTTCACTACCTGAGTAAGCCAAGGAATGTTGAGTCATAAAATAAAACTAAAAAATAAAACAAAAAAACAAACAAAAAAAAAACCAACCCAAACACACCCAAAACAAAGGATCCAACAACCAAAAACATCAAGTGCAGCAGTTTAGGGGCCCTATGATCTGTTGTATTAACTGTTTGCTTTAATCTGTGCAGGTTCCAAAATGCTTAACTTATCTATCTTTAAAAAACAAATTAAATAATGTAATTTGTATTAAACTTTCATTCTGTTAATACATTCTTATGCTCCAGATTTGTAGCACTCCTAGAACCTTTAGTAATATGAAACTGAGGTGACAGCTGTTCTTTCTGAAGTGAAGGTTACCTCTCAGTATTTGCAAGTCTTAGTAACACTGATGAAGATTCCAAATACCTTTGCCTACTGATATCTAAAAAGCAGAGTTTAAGCTGCACGGAATTAATCAATCTTGTATCCAACTCAATTGTCTTACAGTAATAGAGACAATGTCACAAACAGATTAATTTTATGTTATCTTATTTTTAAGGAAAAATCTCAGTTCTTCTGCTTTCCCCCAAAAAACTGAAACGCTGAGATTTACTGAAAATTTCCCTTTCATGGAAGAGCTATAAAAACTTTGAGCACAGAGACCTGGGAGAAAATAATGAAAAACTGAAACTAAAATCCAGGTTTTCCATGAATTATTACAAATGAATATTCAGAGTTTCAATTGCTAAGTGTAACAGAAAATATTTTCTGTAGACCCATTAAAGTTCCTCTGAAAATAAAAATTAAATACTTGGTGATTTTTTTACCCTGGTAGTCTTCTTGTTCTTGCCGTTCATTGATATCCAAAGTGAGTTTTTTCATCCTCATTCTCTCCTCCTGTTCCGCTTGCTGTTGGTTCCAATGGTTCGCAGCAAGTTGGGAAGACATTGGTACATTTAGGATCTTAAACTGCAAATGAATAGGAGTTTTTAAGTGCCCATCACAGAAAAAAGCCAACAATAAAACAATTCAGAATTGAGAATAGTTATGGTTATTTCTAGGTTATTGTGATGAGATACTTTCCAGTAGAAACTTCTGTAGAAAGTGTGTTTGGTTTTGGTTGCTTGGTTTTTTAAACTGTACTTCACATATGGAATCATGCGAAAATACAAGATATTCAGACTCCCTGAAGACACACAACATACAAAAAAGGCTGATGTACTGCTAAGGCAAAAGACTTACAATATTTATGGGCACAAAACTGATTAACTTAACTTCCCCCAGGAACACACAGCTATATGCGTTGTTTCTTATTTTCACGTAAGTTGATACCCTCACAGTGAATTACGCTGATCTTGAGATAAAACCACCACAGGTGGCTTGGAAAGCTGCATCTTCCTTGACAGGTCTCTGCCTTCCAAAGAGACTAAGCCCCTGAGCAGAATTTCTACTTTTATCCCTTGCGATAACAGACTAGAAACCTTCTTCGGGTTTCAGATATCCACTGACATTCTTTGGCCAGCTCTTCTCCTTTTAGAAATTATTCTAGCTCCACAGTGCTTCTTATTAGTCTGGAGACAACCGTGTTGTCAGATACAACATTTGAAAATAAAATGTGTTGGAAACAGATTCTTGTAAAGACTTGAGAAAAATCTGGGTATGGTGAAACCCTATCAACTAGAAGATTTATTTAGATGAGACAAATCAGGCAAAAAAATCTTTGGGGGAGGGAGTAATAGTATATTATATTGAACATAAATAGAAGTTTGTTATTAAGGTGTGCAGGGAAGAATAAAAAGGAAGTTCTTGAAATTCCAACAGAAAAGCCTTACTTACTGCTGAGCAGAATATGTATGTTCCCAGACACTTTCAGATGAGCTTCACACAAACTACACAAATAACTAACCCATTAGCAGTATTTAATGATAAAAATAATTCCTTAGCTTCACCATTAAGCTCCTCATTCATCTTAACATGTCCTTTATATTTTGTCTGTTCTATGGATTTATCAGCTTAATAGGACTGGTAAAGTGTTTTCAGACAGGATACTTAGAGTAGAAAAAACAAAACTGAAATATAGAAGGGTGCAAATGAAAGAAATAGATAAAAAACCAAGAGACTGGTAATTAATAAAATATCACTGAGTCAGTATCTCAAAGCAATCAGATGGTTGCAATCTGAAATCAAATCACTGATGACAATTACTAAAGGATATGGTGATTACTGAGCAAGTGAAACATTTCTGATTTGCAATCACTGAAAAAGTATATTGAAAACCTGTTATAAAAATCCATGAGATGGGGACAGAACATAAGGACTTCAGCTTAGAAGATGGCAAACTGAAGAAAGATCAAAAATGATCATTCAGAAGACTAGATCACAGATTTAATAAAAAAATCAGAGATAAAGAACTTCATATTCAAGGACAGACTTGACAAGTCTATGGATGTTACCATTCTCTTATGGAACCTTGCTAAAAATCTTTCAAATAAAAGGAAATCTTTCGTCTTGGGTATGAACCAAACTTATTTACACCAGGTGACTTTCTTTTTACTATTTAAATCTCACCTTAGTTCACACCTACCTGGTACAAAACTACTTGGACAGTTTCAAAAACATCAGATGGTATTAGACAGATCTCAGCTCTGATCCCTTACGATGGAAATATTTCTTTATTTCCCCTTGCTCTCTTATGGCTCGTGGATGAATCATTATGCCATAGTCTGAATTCCAATAACCGTGTTCAGTTCTACTGCTATAGTTTTAAGTTTTGTCATGCAACTTCTTTGCTACCACTGACAGCTGAAAAAACCCAGCCGTTGATTTTAAGACGCTGGTCTACCCCATAATCTCGCTATTGCCCGTTTCTGTAAATCACAGCGTGACAAAGAAGGATAGAATATGGTGTCCTTGCTACTATCAGCCTGCAATGACTACTAATTCCAGTTGTATGCTGCTGGTAAACAGCAATCAGTTGAGTTTGTGTTGTTTAAAAAAAAAAAAAAAGTACTCAATGCTCTGGTAAGAGCTGGCTGAACACTGGCATGTGAACTGAGCGTTTAGTGACTAGACCTCAACTACCAAGTACGAACCTCTGGAAGGAAGCACAGCACGTTCCACTTTCATCAGCAAGTACTTCCTTACAGTGAGGATTTCTAGTTTCAGCAGCACCACTGACAAAGAACACAGAGACCATACCCAAGTGCTAACATAGCAACCACTCCGTTTGATGTCTTAATGAGGTGGGGATGTTTATCACGGCAGTGACTGTGTGGATGAGAAGTTACCTACAGCCTTCCAGGTTGTCTGCAAACTCCTTTTGACTTTTTAAAAAGCTGAACGTTTACAACTATAACTTAACATCAAAGTATGCATCCATCACCTAAACCCCGCGCACATTCTGCTCACGCAGATTTAAGATCAAGTACTATAAGAAGGAATAATTATTTTCTTTTCAACTCCACCTCTTATTTCCTGCTTATTTTTCTATTAAAACTGACTACTATGACTTTTTTCTTACTACAGAACTACGGACAAAGAAACCATTCATTGACTCAAGAACTGAAGTAGTCTATAAAGCAACTGTTTTCTGCATTTCTAGAAACACTGAGAGGAGTTTTGGCAGGAAGAGCCTACTCCCAAAAGCAAATATTGGGGGAGGAGTAGGGAAAGCTCTTGAACAAGATCTGCTTTCTTTTTCAAGCCACATGTCAGCAATATTTTCCCCCTCACACAGAATATGAAGATCCTAAAATTCTTGGTAACTACAGGTACTCCCAGTAAATTATCCTGAAAAAAGCTAAACATCACTTTTTTTAAACGGAGTTCCCCTAAATCCCTTCTCAGCCCAACGATAACGGCTACAATTCCCCACTCAAAATGTCTGTAGACCTTTGTATACAAACACTCAAGTTTCAGCAAAACAGAATAAACAACTAAATTTTGTAAGGAAATCAGTTAACCATCACTATTAAATGCAAGTATGTACGTGCCCACTCAAATAGGTACCACCACTTACATTTCAGAGCACTTACATAGCACAGCATTTTCTTAACAGACTAAGAAGGCTTAAAACAGATTGGGAATCACGTATGCTCACTAGTACAAGGGTTTTATGAAAACACAGCTCAGTTTCTACACAGATTTTTAAAGTGTCTTTCACAATTCAGGTAACAGAAGTCAAAACAAAGTAATGGCATGGATGACAGATCTAAATATTTGAAAGGTACAGATGCATGGAATAAAACAATGCCTTGGTTTTTGCTTTCCACAAAAAAGTCACTAGAGTAATTCACTTTCATCAATTTATGCAACCAAAATGAAAAGGTTTCTTTAAAGGACCTAAACCATTACAAGAAATGCATGTGGAATGTGTTAGGTATTGATTTGTACACTGCGCATTTGCTGACCCAGGAAAATTCAAACATATACTGGAGAAAAGAGCCAAGACAAATGCATAGCTTGGCTGCATGAAGCAAGCGGTTTATTTGTTTTACCCAGATTATTTCCATTTAAGTTTCTCCGAGAGATTCACTCAACACATTCTGGAAGAGTTCCCTAAAAAAGCCTTCAGAGATAATGACTTTTTTCAAAGTTGAACAAATTCAACCAAGTGGCAGTTACTTAGGAAATGGAATTTACCAAGCACTATACATATTGATTTGAAGCTGAATCTGTTTTCAGAAAAATCTGTAGTATCTTGAAGATTCTGGAATATTCCTTCTCCTTTTCACTTCCAGTGGCAGTCCACCAACCACAAGCATTCATCTTGAACAACTATGCTTAAAATACACATAAAGTGTACCACTGTCCCACTGGTGTGATCACAAAATGTAATTAGTAATGGTATAATTTAACCACTGAATTTTCCTACATGAGTTCTATTAACAACCAAGAACTCCAAGAAACTACGTATGGCATTTTCTAGTTACCAAAATCAAGATGCCTACATCCTAATCTGATAAAAGGATGAAGAAACAAAAAAATTCTGTGACTTCAGAAGACACAGTGTGACTTCCAGAGAAGTGAAAGGATTTTATTTATTTATTTAAGCAATAGCTATATACCTTACTTGAACTCTTACCTGCTGTTTGTTGCCTTTTCGTGTTAACATGACAAACGGCATTGTATCTCCGGACTCCGAGTCTCCGTCCCCACCTCCAAGTGGGGGACCCTTCTTGAGCTGACTTTTGAGATGCAGAGGAATGGCAACATCCAGCTGATGTACTTTAACAGATTCACCACTCCGTTGCTATTAAAAAAAGTAAATTCTATAAATGATCACATGCTAAAAATGTCAGTCTGACAACATTCATATTTTCATGACTGAGAAAAGTTTTAACCTTCCAAGAAAACAAAGTAATATATAAAAAAAATGTATTAGGCTTTATTACACTTTCCTTTGATTAAACACACTTGAGAATGGACATTCTACATTCAAGACTTTTTTTTCAGCATGTTATTAATGTATTCCTCATACACAGCTTACAACACTCAATACTTATTTACCAGACGTGACTGAAAAAAAAAAATAAAAAGGACTTAAAGGTTATGTAAATTTAAATGCAGATACATTTTAAACATATTAAAACCTAGGTTTGGATAGTCTAGGATAAAGTCAGAAGTATTGCACATTGTCTGATGCAGTTATTATTCATTCAATAAAATACCTGTCAGCATGTCATATATTCACTGGGCAAACAATACAATTAACAGCTATTTTACTAAAAGCTACTTATCCAAACATGTCAACTGCAGAGAAGAGGCCACAACTAAGAAAAAAAAAGAAAAAGTAAAGAAAAGAAAAAGAAATTCATGTTCTTTAATATGTTAAGCCATGCATTAATCTTTTATTTACATTAAAAAAACAAATACAGTCAGCTGTACAGCAAGTTAGGTTAATTTAAGAAAATAAATATTTATACCTGAAGATTTTCCAGCATCATTTTATCCAATGCCTGAATGAAGTCCTCATCTTCTGCACAAGGAACATGCTTAAGTCCTCCTCCTTTAATCATTACTTCCTATTGCAATGGGAAAAAAACCCTTCTATTACATTAGATCCAGAAATATGAATATTCAATTTAGAAATAAGGGGAAGAATATCCTTATTGCTTGCATATCAAAAGCTTAAAAAATAAATTGTTAAAGAAAAAAGTTTGCAGCCCCCATTATTTTCTTAAAGAAATATTTTCTGATGTATGATTATGATGAAGGCTGGCCACTCATTGGGACATACAGATGCACGTGTACACATTCTAGGCACAGCAACAATACAAAGAAAAGTCTCTATCTCTACAACATCTAATTTAATTATTTCTTCCATCAAATCCATAAAGTTAGTCTTTAAGATGAATACTATCCTTCAGTATTTGAAAGCACACATGACAACAGAAGTGCGTGAAGTTAGTACCCCAGCACATCGTTCCGTAACGATCATTACTTTCCTTACCATGTAACTGCAATTCAGGCAACCAGATGGGTTCTTTTGACAGAGCTGTTACAATCTGCCAATTCCAAATCTGTATTTTAACAATTTTGCACTTCTTGGTTTGTCTCCTTTTCAGTTTTGAGATCTAGTGCAAATTAACTAGTTTACCTTGCTGTACCATATCAGTTTGCTACTACTGCTGGCATTGCAAAACCATTATTTTTGCAATCCTTTCCAGTCTAGCTACCCGTGAAAGTGCACGCTCCTGTGAACACATGTTGTAGTAAAGTTGACGGCATAAATATTTTCAGAAGATAATGATGAAAGTTTGTAAAAACAAAAACAGGCTCAAAATGTATCTGAAATAATAGCAAGGAGTGTTCTTGCCATGTTTTCCCAGATATGTTACGAGCAGCATTGGCAAAAAACATTCAGTAAAGAAACTAAAGATGCAAAAGTCAATTCACGTATCGAAAGCAACAATACATACTGTATTCTCCTCATCAGTTTCGTTTTCCTTATTGGAGTCTGTAAGATAATCCGTGTTTTCTTCCTCCTCCTCTTCACCTTCTTCTTCCTCATTGTCAGAGCCCTCCTGAAATATTCAGTGTTTAAAATGTGAATACAGAATAACTTCTGACTTTTTTAAAAAAAAAAAAAAAAAAAAAAAAAAAAAAAAAAAAAAGACCAATTGGATGTGATTCCTCGTACACATTTTCTGCACCTTTCCTACCTGTTCCCCATCTGAATCTGTTTGGTTCAGTTCAGTCTTACTAAGTTTATTTGTTATATTTTGTATTTAATGTTTTAGTTTGAACTCGCTCGGCTTTATCTGGGAACTTGATACATCGGGTGGTTGTGCTGAAACTCAGAGGGAACTCAACAAGCTGGAAGAATGGACTGACAAGAACTGGAAGTTTAACAGAGAAATACAAAGTCCTGCACCTGAGCAGCAATAACCCCATTCTCTGGAGGCTGTCCATCTGGAAAGTAGCTGGAAAAGAAGAACCTGGGGTCCTGGTGGGCAGCAAACTGACCAAGAACCAGCAATACACCTTGCAGCAAAGGCAGTGACTACATCCTGGGCTGCATTAGGAAAAAAGTGTCATCGACAGGTCAAAGGGGGTGATCCTTCCTGCCTGCTCAGCGTTGGCAAGAGACAGCTGGAGTGCTGCGCCCAGCTGCGGGGTCCCCAGTACAAGACACCGACTGGACTGAATCCAGCATAGGCCGTGAAGATGATTAAGGGGTTGGAGCATTTCACAGGAGGAGAGGCTGAGAGAAATGGCATTGTTTAGTCTGCGGAACAGAAAGCTTAGGATGGGGGGAGATCTTCTCAATGTATATAAACACCCAAAGGGAGGGAGCAAAGAAGATGGAGCTGACACCACTGAGAAGAGTCCCAGTGACAGACCCAGAGGCAATGGACACAAGTTGAAAAATTTCATTTAAATGTAAGTAAAAATGCCTTCTTTACTGTGATGGCGTTTCAACACTGCAACAGATTGCCCAGAAAGGTTCTCCATCCTTGGAGATATTCACAACTTGACTGGACATGGCCTCAGGCAACCTGCTGTAGGTGACCCTGCTTTGAGCAGGGGAGATTGAACGAGATGATCTCCAGAAGTCCCTCCCCCACCCTCCAACCATTTATGATTCTAATTATATTATTCATTTGTGTGTAAAGGCACAAACTCAGCCAAACTTCAAATGCTGAAAAGCATAGACTGAAAGCAAGCTTACTAGTAAACCAACCAACCTAAACATAAGGAGAAAAATGTTTCTTATTTCCTTGATGAACTCATTTTCTCATAACACTGCCATTAACATGTCAACTTTGCTGTGTCATAGTGACAAGTCAGAATTTCTATGTACACTTTTTTTTATTGGCTCCATCATTTTTTATTCAAAATACTATTGGCACAGTAAACAAGGAAGGTTGTTATGCTCCATAAATCTTTTATTTATTCATATTATACAGGTGTACTCTGAACACCTGTTATTTTTCCTACACGACTACTTTGACATCTAGTCAATATGTTTGCTTCTACAACAGATAAAAAAATAATCTGAAAGTGTTTTCATGCTAAAAAACTGAAGGCATCTTTTTGTTGAGAAGCAGCATATACCCTGAGAAAAGTTGTCAGGTTCAAGTTTCTGCCATAATTTCTCTGGAATAAGCCTCAGATACTCTGTACTTAAGTTTTTCATACATACAAAACTGGGATGGAAGTATCCTCAGAGTATTGAATGGGTTGTGCACACACATTTCACCTGCTAACTCTGTGACATAGAAGGGCTTCAGAAAGTAACGAGTAATCAAAATATTGATTACTCATTGTTTTTACACGAGGCAAGGTAAATGATTAAGTTCACCTCTTCTTCTGGTTCATTAACTTCACTTTCATTTCCAGATTGTTCTTCTGTCTCAGCTCCACCTTCCTCCTCCTCTTCATCCTCTTCCAGATTCTCTCCTTCCGTAATGGAATCTTTGGAATCTTTGTCATTCACAATTCCTGAAATTTGGGAAAAGAGAATGAATTAGAACAAGGCACTAGAACATAGTCAGAACAACACTTACAACACATTTAATTACTCGAGTTACATGTGGAAGATAACTTCAGAATTTCATTGTTACTGAACACTACAAATTCTTCCAATGGGTTGTAATATTCCACTTCTGCATAAAACATTTTCTGCCTAATTACCTTACTCATAAAGGGTAGTAATTTCCCTGTCAGAGAAGTAGGAAAACATTATGGATAATGTTTAAAATCTCCCACTGAACAGCAATCAAGAAGCTGCACTGGGCAAACTGCTTCAAAATACCTTCAAACTAAACATACAACCTTACAGAAACATGCACTGAAATATGAGTACTAAATTACAGATGCTCTACAAAACCAACAGAACCCAGAGGACATTAAGCCTTTGCAGTCAGTTCCAGTACGCCACACTCCTGTCAATTAACAGCCTTAAAACTGTTTTCTCAGCCTGTAAAAAACCTGACTCTTTTCTAATGCTCCGAGGCTGCACTTGGATCTTGGAAGATTTAGGTACCTATATAAAGTCTTTAGGAAATCAAAGTCTCTTCTTAAAGTATTATTCTAGAGTGCTCATCCTACTTGCAGACAGGACTCGCAGGTTTTTTCACTATGCTTCAGTTTATCTTGCAATTTTTCTTACTGTTTTTCTTCAAGACATTTTAGTTTACTCTGTGTGTAAGGTATCAAGCATAGCTCCCTAAACCTCTGCTTTCTTTCAGAGAGGTATCCTTCAAGGTAACACCCTTACCTATACCATTCCCACAGTACTGAAAAAAAGAAGTTTTAGCTTCTTTCAGTGTTTCCGTGTCCAGTTTAGCCTTAGATGTAGATTTCAATCAGAACTGCTTTCAGAGAAAATATTGAAAAATTGAGCATGGTTCTGATTGAGGAAAAAATGAAGATCTGTATTTAGAGAACAGCTATTGCAACAATTAAGTCATCATGTGCAAAAAAGGACAAGCTTCCAGCATACGGTATTGTTCTCATACATTCTTTTTATTTTTTACCTTAATTTACAAAACCACTTAATCCCCCAGAGGATCGTGGCTTGAGCTAGCAGAAAGCAGTGCTGGTGCCAGCCTCCTGCAACATAGCAGATCTAAGCCAGAAATTTTTCAGAGATGTTACCGATGAGTCAATACAGTTATTATGCAGTTTGTCATTCATATTTTGCCATTCTACTCCCCACACTTAGGGTTGGCTGTTAGTGTAAAGTTTTTTGAACACCAAATGAACACAGCAGTTCTGTGCTCATGGGACTCCTTGCTTATTCTCTGCCACATGCAAAGAACAAACACAGCGGTACACAGCTCTTAAGCAGAGGTCTAGATTTGGACTACACAAGTGGTTTGGGACATACAAGACTAATTTTTTTTTTCCCTCCACCCCCAGATGCCTTTAAGAAATGCAATAGGCAGACACACAGAGAAAGGTTTCTACAGAAATTTGACTAAGATCACAAAGATCCGGTTTATAAGGAGGTGAATTTTTAGAGCCATGCTTAAATTACACAAAACTCTGAAATAAAATGATAGGTATATACAGTTGTATGGTAGCGATTGAGGATTTCAGTTCTGTGTGAACACACAGACATACTCTTCCTCCTAAATTAATTCCTCCTAAAACAGTAGTTGCAATAGTTTACCTGGCAATTACACATACTCATCCCATGGGATTAAAGGATTATTCTTAAAAATTGAACTTGTCTAACTACATGAAGTGCTATTAAGGCTGTAACTAACACTTATAAAGTGTAAAATTTACACATAAAAGCTTTTCATGAGCAAGCCTGTCTTCAAGTAGAAATGAAGATTAGAAAACAACTCAATTTAATGAGAAATAAGCACAGCAGTATCTAACAACTAGTAAGAACTGATATGTACAAAAGGTTTACAGGTTAATACTATGGTAGTTTTAGATACACACTAACCAGTATTTTGTCAACGGAGCTGTGCTGCAAGCCCAACTTTTTTTTCTCCTGAAATCAACTGATTTTTAACATAGCAAGATTTATACATTACTAAGCTTAGCTGGAACTACAAGCTAGCACACAACCCAGCCAACAGATACATTTTAGGGGGTGGGGGGAACAACCAAATCAAAAAAACCTCACCCCACCCCAACATGACTAATCTAACCAAAGCTCCAATTCATGAAAAGGAAATCATCCTCTGGCCTCTACTGAAATGCAAAGCCCATGCAAAACTATTCCAAAGGAAGTGTAAGGCTCAAAGTACCCGACAGGGCTTTAAAAGCAAAATGGGCTCTCTCTTTTATTATAGCCTTGCGCTAATGCTTACTTCAACACAACTTCAGTCAAATCCAGAACTGGTAAAGGAACAGAGTTGCAAGCAATTAATCTACCAAAATGACCAGGCTGGTTTCCATCAGCGCTCATCAACCACCACGCTGTAGTAATTGAGTTTGCAGATACTCTTTGCTTTTTGTAGCAGTGTGCGCTTCCTAATTTTTCTGATGAAATTCAGTTTGCTTCCTCATCATTTGCACCACACTATTCCATATACTAAATATCTCCAAATACTACTATATTAATAGTATTCATATTGACTTACTTTCTTTAAACAATCACTTTAGAGTTACAGAGGTTCTATATGATCTCTAAGGTGATCAGAAAAATGCAAAGAAGTTCACAAAAATATTTATATAATGAGAATAAAAAGATCATATCATGAGAGTAGCAATAGTTACCCATAATCATCATACAAGAGGTAATTTTAAGAAATATACAAATTGCGTATTTTCTTACCTAATTTTATTAAGAATTCTCGTTCCAAGTCTTGCACCTGTCTGAGAGCTTCTTCCAGAGAATTGCAGAGCTTTATCTTTGGTCTCAGCAGTTCCAGTGTATCACTGATCATATAGTCTATGTCTATAGGAAATGGGTGGTCTTTTGTCCAAACATCTAGACTTTTTTTCCACCAAACATACCGCTAGAATACAAAATATTCAAATAAATTATGTGCACACTGTAATTTATAAACTATTTAAATTATGAAGTTTGTAATGCCTAGCCATGTTTGCCCAGTAAAAAAAAAAAAGAAAAAAAAAAGTATTTCACATCACTACTCTTAGTTCCTATAACTATTAGATATTTTGATATCACTAAACATTGCTTGATAATAATGGATATCCTTATCAACTATAATAATGGATATCATTATAAGAGGCTGGACAGGGCTCTGAGCAAGCTGATCTGGTTGGAGATGTCCCCTGGAGGTTGGACTGGATGGGCTTTGAGGGTTCCTTCCAACCCAAACTGCTCTATGATTAAGAATATGCTAATTTTATCATACCAACTTTTAGAAGTACGAAGACTGAACAAAAAAAAGCACTGAAAAGAAAGCGTCTTCTAAGGGTAGATTCTTTCTATGAGAGATGAGCACTTAATCAGCCAGCTTTCAATTCCTTCTTCCATATATTTTCAAGAAAATTAACTCCCCCAAAGGCCTATTATGGGGAGAAGGAGAGAAACATCACAAAAAAAAAAATTAAGACTGCAGGTAGCATGATGTGACTTATCCAGATTCCTTTGCAACAAATTAGCACATACTCCTTACAGTAAAATTGTAAAAAATAAGTGCTGATCTTCAGTGAATGTAACATTAGCATTAAGAACAAAGGTGTTGCAAAAACTGTATCTGAAAATGAAGCAGGAGTAACAGAATGTTTATTTAAAAGGTGACACAGTCAAAAGGAACACTTGTTGAAATTGTAAGCTGTAACAAAAATATGACTACTTCTTCACTGACAAGTTTATTTGGAGTTTAAAAATAGGACCATATTGTACTTCAAAAAAAAAAAAAAAAAAA
>WHYT01016974.1:58974-97255 GCA_009806455.1 Tetrax tetrax
CTAAAAGGGGCCCACAAGGAAGGTGGAGAGGGATTTTTGACAAGGGCATGTAGTGATAGGACAACGCGTAATGGCTTCAAACTGGAAGAGGGTGGATTTAGACCGGATATAAGAAAGAAATTTTTTACTGTGAGGGCGGTGAGGCACTGGCACAGGTTGCCCAGAGAAGCTGTGGATGCCTCATCCCTGGAAGTGCTCAAGACCAGGCTGGACGGGGCTCTCAGTGACCTGGTCTGGTGGAAGGTGTCCCTGCCCAGGGCAGGGGGGTTGGACCAGATGATCTTTAAGGTCCCTTCCAACCCAAACCATTCTATAATTCTATGGTGATGTTACATCTCAGATACAGATGACCGATATGCATTCTGAAGATTTGAAATAAGTTGTTATCATCTTAATTTTTAATATCCTTGTTTTAATATAATTTAAAGTGAGAAGCAGAAAGAAAAAGAAATTAAATTTAAAGAGTTTTAGCATTAACTCTATGGACTGGAATTCCACAGAAGAACCCATTCCAATGTTTAAGCACTCCTGTTATGAAATCTTCCCCCCAACCCCGTTACATCTCTTGAGGCAGAACTTTCCTTGCTGGAGCTTGTGACCTTTACTCCTCATCCTTTCCTCATGCAGGAGCAAGCCTGAGCAGTATCTGATTCCTCCTTCTCTAAACACTCTTAGCTGAGGACAGCAACCTAATTAGCATTCTCTTCTCCAAGCTGAGCAAACCCACAATGTGGGAACTGAGAGCCTCCTGATCGTTTTGGTGACCCTCCACCGGACTTAGCTTAGTTTGCTGATGTCTCTCCTCTCATCTGCCAGGGAACCCTGAACTGTGAACAGTGCTCCAGATGTGGTCCCATAAGTAAAAAGCAAAAGGGAAGGGGAAAAAAAGAAAAAAAAAAACAACAACCAAACAACCAAAACAAGAACACTAAAACCTACAAAACAATTTCCTCAGCTTGCCAACGCAACATAGTATGCTGCTGAAATTCATCACCCTAATGGTGCAGAACTTAATGTCATGTCATGTCATGTTCATTTAGTCCAAGAGTCCCAGCTCTACTCCTGCAAACCTGTCTTCTAGATAGACCTGTTTTTTCAAAGCTGTTTTCTATGCCAGGCTGTACCGCTGCATGGAGCTATTCCATCCCAACTGGAAGACTTGATACTTACCTTTCCTGGAATTCACAAGGTTTCTGTCAGCCCATTTTTTCCACTTGCTGAGGCCCCCTGAATAAGGGAACCTAAGCCCTTCAGTGAATCAACTGCTACCCCGGTGTTCTGCAAGTTTGTTGGAGCAATAACATCTACATAACTGAACATACACATCACTTTAAAATAAAACTGCTATCAGACAGACAGGAGTCTAAAATTTATAGTGCTAGAGAATAATGAGAGAAATACCTAACATATTGACCTACATTAGCTTGTTACAGAAATGTACAGGACTACACAGAATTTAGTTTAGCATACCTGAAAATATACAAGGAAGCAATCAAGTTTTCGTTTGCTGGATCCTCTGTCAAAATACTGCCCACAGGTATCGAGGATTGTACAGACTAGTCTGATTCTGAAAAGATGCTCTGGAGGATCCAGTGGACTAGGACTACCATCAGGGTTCACACCAAACGATGTGAAAGAATACAGAGTTCGAAATATCACAGCTGATTCCACCATTCGATAATTGTAAAGTTCCCCCAAAAACTTGGCACTGCTGATCCGTCGCTGGTTAAACTTTGGTTGGTTAACCTTAACCAAAGAACAACAACAACAATGAAAAAAAGACATTTAATAGAATCTTCCTAAAAAGGTTGTGAGGTTTTGTTTTTTTATTTTTATTTTACTTTACTTGAAATTGACAGAATTCATTACAATGAAAGATGATTATTTATAGCTGCATACATTACACAAAATTAAACTTTAAAAAGTACTGAGAGTATTTATGAAAGCTAGTCAGCTAGTAGTTATTATAAAGTTCAAATACACTTAAACATACTCTGTCTTAAATCTATGATGATTTTTCATTGCCCAGAGAATTTTTGTAATTATAATATAAGCTACAACTATGGACTAGTCTCCAAAGTTACCTGAAGTTGCATGAATCTCACTACATTGTGCAAGAAAAAATTGTATCCCCTTCCTATAGGAAGAGGGGAAAAATAACTGACCTAGTAATCTTTGCAGATTGTTGGCTTTTGGGGGGGGAGTCATTTATTCAGTTTAAATAAACCTACATAAAGCAAACAACTGAGACTGGTACAGAAGTCAAACAAAAATCCAGAATCCAAGGACTCTTTTCTTCCACTATGATTATTTTATTGTTTTCCTTCCAGCATAAGTAGATGAGTATGGCTTAATAAAAATGTTGGTTGCTTACCTCCATTCCCAGTCGAATATCCTCTAGCACTCCATCCACAACATGGATTCCGACATCTTCCTGGTAAAGGACCAACCCTGCTAAGAGGTTGGCTACACAGTGAATACTATTATATTTCACATTCCAGATGTTGATCATACAGCATATAACATAGTCTTTTACTTCTGCATCCTGCCAAGGCAGCTTGCGCATCTGTCTCAGGACCTAAACCAAGTTTTAAGACAAGCTTAACATTTTAGCAGGCAACATAGCAAGATCTGCACTGTCATCTCCCCTCTCTCACAGTTGGGATAAAATCCCTGAAAGCATCTGCAAGCAACCTCATTCTCTTTTTCCAGCATCCTCCAGATCTGCAGTAGCTATAGAAACCTTTCTAGATCTAACCCAACTGCTGTCCTCTAAGTATTAATCAAGCTGTCCAAATCTGTTCCATAATTTCCTTGCTCTTAAAGTCTGTATTTAACTCTAGTCTTTTACTCTGAATGTAAGATATTTAGTACAGAGATTCTTATTTCATTCTCTATTTGTTCAGCACTTAATGACTGTGGAGAAGGCAGGTCCATGACTGGAGCTTCCATGCCTTACAAAAGAAGAAATAAAACTATCTTAACAATCAGGAATACAAAAACAACCCCTCTTCCTTACAATTAAAAAAAAAAACCAAACCAACTTTCAAAAGGCTTTGGGAGGGTTAATACTACATCACTTCCAGTAAAATCTGTATCAAAGATTTCAAAAGGATTTACCTTCTCTGTGGTGACCTTGGAGAGATCCTTGTAAAGAAGCTTACGAATATATTCCTGCAAAGGAGGACGTTTTTTCTTCACAGTTTTTTCAGCTGGCGGAGGATTACAGTAGTAATAGGCATTTTCTACCATTGTAACATAGCGTGCATCTAGATGCATTGCTTGTTTTTTTCTCATCATTTGTTCCTGGAAACAAATGCAAATAATCAATTAACACCCTCAAGTCAAACGTTTTTACAGTTAAATCTGGAATAAGGGAAAAATGAAAGGTTGCAGAAAAGGAAGTTAAAAGCTTGGGTAGGGGCAAGAAAGGACAAAGCATATAGATGGTTCTCTGCTGTTAATTCCAAAGTAATTTTTCCTTACAATCCCTATTTTTATAATGGTCCAGCTGTGGTGAAAAAAAGTTTCCGAAAAGTACTTAAAAGTTTAACTTGAAATCCCAGTGTTACTGTGTAGATAAATGGTTAATAAGATTATTAGCCACTCTATTCAAAACATTATTTTATTTAACTGAAGTAGCTGAAATACTGATTTCTTGACAGAAGCATAGTGAATCATCCTAAGAGTGGCAATCTACTTTTCACATCAAAATGCAACTCCAGAAGGTTTATACTGATGGTTTCACATGATTTTTCAATAGTTTAGGTAATGGCATTTTTCTTATTTTACATGCTCTGTTGTTCCTGTTTACCCAAGCAGAATGGACTGCAAGGAAAACAGCACCTACCATAAAAGAGTATCTCAGTAAAAATCAAACAAGTTAAAGGTTAATACATCAACATTAATTACTGTGCTTAATTGTCAGGATTGTCCTCATTTTCCTCCAAACACAATCTCTTCTCCATACTTCATTTTGTATATGTACTTTTAAGATTTGTGGGTTTTCAAAATTTCTTGGATCTAAAAATTGTGTACAAGAACAAAAGTAGAAGTTCTAAGCTGCTGATTTTCACAGTTAAAGATGCAGATGAGCTTAATTCCAATATAAAATTATTTTTTACATGCATCTCTGTGTTTATATGTATATATGTGTGCAATTTGTAAGTTCCATTAAATTTTTATGTAGAACATATGATCACATATATTCTAAATCACTCTAAGGTGGTCCAACGGGAAAATAAACTTCACTGGTTTAGACTTTATTACTTACTAGAGGTTGTCTACACAGTAATTTACAGCATTAAAGAGATAAACAAAACTAACGTGAGTACTGTTTCATCACCACACACAAATGTCAGTATATACATTCACGCAGTCCAATAAACTACTGAAAACATTTTAACTCATTGGTGAAGAAGCACAATTTTTCATGCTGGCGGACTTTCCACTAAGCTTGAATAATTTAAAGTTTCTTTTACAAGGCAGTGGTTCAGTTTAAGTGAAAGTACTCAAACAGCCCCTTAACCTTGAGTTTCAGCTGCCAATTCAATGAGGAAGAGTAGTTTTGTGTAACACAGTAACCCAACAAATAACAATTTTCTTCCTGCGTCGTATGCATCTATTGCCAGGAAGATCTCAATCTGACACCAGCCCTAAGGCACTTGATCTTTAACCTTTTCCATGGTTTTCCATGGCTTCCTCTGATTCCCTGAAACTGCTCTCTACAGCCGTGTTTCTTTCCTAACTGAGACCTCCTGGGAAATTTCTGTCAAGTAGTACCAAATTTACCTACAGGTACTTAAAGGATGCATAGCACTTAACAATTGAGTATATGAATTGTTTTGTTTGGGGAAAATCACTTACAGTAGAAAGCTCCAAAACCGTACAGTGTTATATATGTTAATGCTTTGTAAATTTTTCACCTTTTCTAAAGGCATTAGGAGGAAACATCTTTGCAGCCTTAATGATACTTCTAACTTTTTACTATAAACTGAAAAATTAAGTGGGGCAAAGTAAAGCATAACAGAGAAAATGGCAGAAGGGCTTGCAAATAATTAAAAAATCTAAGAGACATAATTTTTATATTTTCTTGTTAGGGAAAGTTGCACATTATACCCCAAGTCTGAAAGTCACTGTAATTTATTATTTCTTTGAGCAATCCCAAGTGTGTATTTTAACTCTCAGTGGATGGTTTTAATCTTAATCTCTACTAAAAACCATCACCATTTTAAGCAACTGTGTGTGTTTCAGTGCTTTTTAGTTAAGGCATCAAGGCAGATGGTCAGGCAGGAAAGAGGAACCACAACAATACACTGCCTACAATAACAAAAACCTTGACACATTTCTGAAGAAAAAAAGCAAGACTTGCAGTCTAAAGTGCTTCAAGCTAATTAACTACTTTGGGGCTTCATTTCCCTAGGCTAAAATGAAGAGCTACGAAAGTAAAGCATTGCATTTGAAAATTAAGTTTCTGGTTTTCCTTTGATAAAAGAGACCACAGACAACACTAAACTGTCCAAGTTAAAACAGTACATTTTTTTTTTTCTTGCTGAGTAACAAAACCTCTCTGAACATAGCAGACCCATTTCAAATGAAAATCTGATGACAATTAAGAGGTGATCCTCTGGTTAACAGTCTTGCCACTCATTTCAGCATGACTGACAGTTAAATTATCCAGCTGTAATAAGATACTGAAACTCTCCCCCTCCTCCTTCCCTTTACCACCTACACTACTCTGCCTTGTTACTTGTTCCAACAATTTAAAAACAAAATTTTAAAAATTCTCAAAAGCAGACTACTGTTACGGTGAATTAACAGTCTAACTACAATTAGTTTGTCACAGCCTCTGTCTCTACAATCTTCTCTCACCATTTCAACTCCATCTATAAAAGGAGTCACCTCGAGAAATGAGCCACCATGTAGCTTAAATTCTATGTATTTATAAATACAAGTGATCCTGCTCTAAAACTTAAAAATTGTTTAAGGACTAAAAATGCATCAGAAGGCTTTTAAAAGCAAAACTTCAAATATTCTTTTAAGAAGACCACAACAGCATAACAGAAGAATTTGATATTTTAACATTTTAACATGATTACATTACAGAAACACAGATCAAGGTAATGCTGATCTTCCTTCCAAAGCATCAATTCAAGTAATCCAATTCAAATAATCCATTTATCAACAGACCAATTCTAGAGCCAAGTTTGTTTCCATTAATATTTTAAATTCCATAAAGGACACTGAATTTGAAAGACTTGCCAAGAAGAATGATTAACAGGAATAAGCATTACCCTGATAAAAGAAGAATCTTTAAATAATTTCTAAAACCACAAAACCAAAATGTGATCATTAAGTGCTTATCTAGAATAAGTCACATAGTGCTGCTAAATTTGTAGAACTCTTACAGAATGCTTTACTTTAGAAGTAATAAGGGAAAATTAATTATTTTTAAAAAACTCTATTCTTAACTACGACTTTCTTCCGCACCAGGACAAAGCTATGTTGTTTTTATAGGAAACATCCAGCCTGTTTGGCATCTTATTACATAACACATTGTCAGCAGTAAAGATTAAGGCCAATAATTATTTGGAAGATCAAGGCTTTAATTCTACTTGTAAGAGTCACTGGTAAGATCAGCTTTATATTTACTTAGATTTCTACCCTAAGATTCTAATTCTGCAGTTCACATTAGCTGGTCCCATAAGACTATGGCCAAAATGTGTAATACTGTAAGTCACAACTAATCTCTATAGTTTCTATAGAGCAACATTAGAAGATACAGCTAGTAAGATGGTTGTAGAATATAAATCTGTTTAGCCTATCTTACATGTTAATCGATAGATATTCCAAACTTAACCACCACGTCTATCTCCTGGTTCCTCCATGCATAAGGAAAGACTACTTATCTGAAATCTCGTAAGGCTTTAAGCCACAGTTAGTGAAACAGTGTTTGTGGTTTGTCTTGCACTTCACACAGTTAAGCTATGCTCAGCATTCATCCAGCAGATTTCAGCAATACAGCTAACAATCTGTATTTTTGTAGTGCGTAAGACTAAAAGCAGTCAACTAGGGAAAGCAGCTCTGGGAAAGGTGTTCAATTTTTCCTGACTTCTAAAATTTCTATTAAGTACAGAAAAAAAAAAAAATGGTAGCAATGAGTAAAGTGTCTTTTAAAGATAATGGAACAGTGTTTTCAGGGGGAAAATACTTTATTATGGAAAGGAATATATTTACCAATAAAACACATCAGCTGGTAAACCTTTAGAAAATTGAGAGATTCAAACCTTTCAAGATAAAAAGCACTTTGCAACAAAAAGCATGAGCCAAGAACTCGCAGTTAATTTGTCCATCTCTCTTCTCTTGTGACTACACCACCACACTGCATGCTATGACACTCAAAGAAGTTCAGAAAGAAACAGCATTTTGTGGAAAATAAATTGTACAACAATATACCAAAGTATGCAACAACTGCTCCCCCATTAACGCTACGGAATGAGGAGTTATAAATTCATGAGAAAGATCTGTCAAGTGTAAGCCTGTGCTATGATAAGACAGGAGATAAATACAGAAGAGAAAATGGTATTGCACAACTTAAGAGCTGTGTCTCTAGAGATTCCAAACACCTAAACCAGCTCCCTTCCAGAAGGCCAAGCTATGTCCACTTTCTCCCCCAAACTCAGCGACTTTCTTTACCGCAGATACAGATCCATGTTCTTCCTGAAGTGCACAGATTTGAAGGGAACATCAAAACATCTAGTCAAACTTCCAATAAGCATGCTTTATTAGTTGGTCTGTATCTGCTTAAGCTGCTCCAAATTTAATGCAATTTCCTATTGCTAGTATCTATCTTTGAAGGACTTCTTCAGCCATGTCTGACTTGGTGTGTGCCTTGCACACAGAGTTTTAGGATTGTGTCTCAGGCCAGTAAACACATTGTTCAGGGCTCAAACTCATAAGCTATAAAAGACCCAAAGCTAATCCTTGTTATTTTGAAATCTTTGCCAGTACTTAACTAAACTTATGGAAATCCCTTCTACTCTTACCTTAATTATCAGTTTCTCCCTCTAAAATCCCTTCCCTCTAGTGTCTGCATGAACTTGTTCTTCAAATTTAGAACCCCAGACTGTTACGCAGGGCACAGAAACCACCTCTTTTACAATTGTCTTCACCTCCAGTTTAAACATCTCCACTTCTATTCACTACCATTTTTTCCCTTCAAATAGTGTCTCAGGCATGTTCACGTACAGCCACTACATTCTTTCAACCTCATCCTCTGTTTTTACCCTGCCTCTGAATTATTTGTAGTTCAAAGCAATAGCTTTTTGCTTCAGAGGTTTCATTCTTTGTTTACATTTAAGACACAAATTTACAGGTCAACTGGAGTTCTCCAGAATACTTTCAGAAAGCTATTCTCACAGGGGGTGCAATCTCAGAGGTGAGACAACACTGGAGAGGCTATAAATACCAGGATGACACAAGCCCATGGGATGACAAAGGCCGACAGCGACAATGCAGCCTAGGACTTAACGTACATGACACCAGTCCATCTCAACTCATTCCACAACGAGGAGGCAAGGTTTCAGGAAAACCAATTCATTCTCCTCCCACACTTATCTCTGTTTTTATTAAAGAACAAAGAACATTATCCTCCTTGAACATTCAAGATACATCTCACTGACAGTTTTCGCTCAAATTTAATGCTCAAGCATTGTAACTGACAATTAAGATATCAGTCACAATCATCATTATGGTCAGAATACATCACAAAGCCAGAAAATGAAAAAAGTAATTGGTTTAGTTGGGTATATGACACCCTCTCCCACAAGACGACAAGTTTTCTCTTACCAAGAGAACACTGGTTCTTAAGTGAGATTCTGGTGATCTAAAGAGGAATCTTCCACAGGTTTCCAGCAGGGTACATGCCATTTCAATATGGTGATGAGAAAAGTCTGACAGAAGCATCTGACACATTTATATAAAAACACAGTGTGTTAAACATCTTTTTCAGTTGCAGAAAACAGCACATTCTATCTACTAGATTTTACATTATCGCAACATTTCATATTCTTTAAGAAAAAAATGCAAATTGACTTATCAGATGTTAACATAATTCAAAATACTAATCTAATTTAAAAAGTATTATAAGAACAGTCTAGACTTAAATTTAGGCTCCAGAAACCAAAACCCAGGATGCTTCCTAAGCCTAGCATGAAAAGACTACAATATAAAACAAACACTACAGTCTCTCCCATATCCCTTCCTCCTCTGTTATATCTGCTTCAAAATTCCTGCTGCTGACTGGAAAACAAGCAAGTCTTACACGAGCACACAATAACCTCAAAGCACATAAAATTTAATTGTATTGTTTAAGTTAAGCTACAACTAAAAATTAATAGAGCTTTATATTTTACAATGTTTTATAGAGAGGGAAAATGATGAGCGAGTATGATTTTTTAGGAATTCAGCTTTGATACCTAATGAGTCAAGGAATAGAAACTGTTCCTAGAGGAAGTGATCTTAACCCATGAGAGTCTTCAAACACCTTCTATTGTTTTCAAAATCCATTTTTAATTTGTGACTTGACATCAAAGATAAGTTTGAATGTTTATCAGCACACCAATTGAGATGACATGGACAGCAATTAATGCCTTCCAAAGATTTCCTTTGCTCCTCAATAAACAAAAGCACCTGCTAAGACAGCATATAAGCCTCTCCCCACATCACTGAAAACCCTTCTGCCTCTAAAGCCTCCCCCTGTTATTTTCTCTGTAAAAACATTAATTGAAATCAACATAATGGAAAGAAAAGCTCACTTCCAGTTTTGCAAGTTATAAAGCAGATGAGTAAGTAGCAAAGAAAATTATTAGCAATTTGGTTATGTCCAAAGGTGGAAGTTTAGTTTAATATATTCCTACCACCAGAAAAATTAAAACATTTTAACTTCTAGAACAGCTATGAGAGTCTCCTCATACACAGTAGCAACAGACATCAAGGTTTAAAACATCATATGCAATGAATTAATGGATAACATCAGCGACAGGTATATGAAGGGGAATAAGATGGAAACACATTATCAGCATATACGGTAGTACAGGACTATCACAACACTAACCTTTAAACAGTGCAGAGTATCATTTTTGGAAAACATCTTAAACTTGGTAAGCTCACCAATAAATCTCACAGTTTTATTCTTTGTTTCAATGTTGATCTGGTCCTTTTTTCTTACCTAAAAAAAACAACCAAAAAATAACTACCTCTTATAAATTACTTTGACCCACATGCGCACAATAAGCTTGGGAATTTAGTAGTGTTTGATATTTGTTTGGTTCCTTATGCTCTACCTTTACCAGTCACCAGGTTTCCTAAAAGTCTCTGTGCAACCTTGTTTCTTCAGAAACTTCTGAATTTATTTCCCCATTCCCCACGTCCTCAAAAAAACGAGTTAGACACACATCAACCTGGCCACCCTCCTTTTGCCACAGTGAAGTAATGGCTAAGTATTCCAGACTCTTTATTTTTAAAATCAGTAAGTAGTCTCTATATGAATAATACCACTTGTGTAGTAAGGAAATATTAAGCATTGACACCTTTTCCAAGTCAGGTTTAATAAAGTGCAGACTTTTTTTCCCCCCCCTCCTTTTTTTTTGTCTTTTATAATTACTGACATTCAGCATAATTTTACTAATGACGCACAAATTTATATCTGTATTTAAACACAATCTGCAAAACACACAATTGTATTTCTCAAGGAGAAATAGCTTTTAAGTAAGTCAGCAAATCACACATTAACATCAATATTAGAAAAAAATTGAAATATGTGCCATAAAACTCAGAAAACAGTGAAGGAATCACCATTGTTTATGATAACCCATTTGATAACAAAACTTAAGAAAAAGCAAAAGAAACAACACTGAAAAACACATTTGTGAGGAACAGAAAATTATGGCTGATGAAAATAGTAAAAAATAATTTGAATTAATCACTACAGTGCAATAGTAACCACTGTATTACAACAGCAACCTTGTAGAAGGAACATGTTAGAATAGGTCAGCACTCATTTTAAATGCAAGTTATTAATTTACAGAAAACTCTTAACACAGTTGGAGCACAGTTTCTAATTTTTGCAACTTTTGTTGTAACTATCATACAGTTCATTTTAATATATACACATACATAGTAAGTTCTGAAAAAGTTTTTAAATGTAGAAATCTAGTATTCTAGAACAAATCCAGTCAAAAAACCGAAAAAATATTCACTGAATTTAAGAATTAGCATTTATATAATATCAAACATTATTTTATTCCTCAAAAGGATGACTATTACAGATTGGTTAATTCGAATGCAAAAAACTAGATCAACAAAACATACATGAAATCTGAAATCCCCCTTCAGCATGGAACAAAGATCTTCTGCTACATCAGACATACAGGGATGCAACGTGGCAACCAGTCTGGCATAAAATGGTAGCAAATCCAACCTGCAAACAAAGAAGATTATAAAATGGACAACTAATTTATAGACAAAAATCTATTTATGGCTACAAGTGTGGGTACCATTTTAATGTGAAAAGAATGAATGTGCATACCGTGATAGGACTAGGTACATGCAGTTCTATACACTTCAGATTGCAATGTCACTTATAAATAACAATACAAGAAGGTATACTGCCACGTCCTATTGGAATCCTTCACCGTTCATTTCATTTCAAAACTACTGCCTTAGGTGGAATGCCAAACATCATCTTAACTACGGAATTTGACCTTTAAGAAATTACCAGACACAAAAAATACAAATCCCTCTCACCATGCAAAATAAAAAATTCTTATAGACAACTGTATTTGTTACTGGGTTGGGGGTTTTTTTTTTGGTTTTTTTTTTTTTTTGAGGTCTTTCTTTGTTTGTTTATTTTTGGTTTTTAGGAGTAGCAGCAGACATAACCAGGAACACAAGAACACCTTTATTTTTAAGGTAGCGAACTTCTAAATTAATTTAATAGCGTTATTACATAAAATAAAGCTCAGCAGATGTGATGTGGCACCTTTTTCCTCCAAAACTCAGCTAGTACTCCCACAAATGGTAATATTTTAAAGTTTTCTAAAGAACTTTCCTTATTTTCTTTTCTCTTTCCTAGATTACATGCCTTCATACCCATTTCATAGTATCACGTTTTCCCTAGGGAACTTCAGGGGGTAATTTGTGTTTTCCTTAGTTCGTACGTTGTTTCTTTCCATGAAAGACTATCTGGTTGTAAAGATGGGATAAATGCCCTTAAATCTGGTTTGTGGCATTGTGTAACAGGACACAGACTAACGCAGCTGCTTTGCATAAATGTGCATGTATCACTTAAATGCAGAGAAACCAAACTGCACTTTTAGGCCTCATAATATCATTTTACAACCTGAAGAAAGTATTTTTATTTTACTTCCGGAACATAAGTTAATGCTGTAAACAGATGAACTGTAGAACAAGCCTACTGTTTTAATTGGAGAGAAACGTCCTAAATTTGCATGCTTCAAGTGAGAAATTGCCTGTAAGGGAAAAATGGATGTTGAGTTTACAGTTTATGAGTGTATGCAGGATTAAGGATTTCCCTATGGGGGAGGGGGGGAAGATGCTGCCGAAAAAATCTGAAATCACAATACATAGAGTAAAACTGGAAAAGCATCAAGATAAAAACTTCAAAACAAAGCATACATGACTGCCTCTCCTCTCCTTTCTACTGCTGCGTCACTGGAGCACATTTCCAAGATCTTTAATATCCACTCACAGAAAGAGGGATAATTATGTATTTAAACTTGTGGATCAGAAGCATCAGAATACACTACCTGAAAAAGGCATAGCTAAGCAGCCTCCTGATAATACATAAAACTCCTGGTGAAACATTGTGGGTATCCCTGTTACCCATTTAACAGTTTTTATTCTCTCTTGTTAATCAATAACTGAAGCAGTATTTACATTTTTCAAGCTTGTTGGAACACACAGTCAAGGATGACTAGCCACTGCAAATTACTACAATGTTATTAAGCATTTAGCCATTAACTCTCAGAGAAGCAGTGAAAATCTCATTATTTGACACAAACATACAAAAGTTAAACTAAAAATGGACTTTGGCTGAACTGAGGGTGTGTATTTTAATTGAGGACATTTCTGTATGGCACCTCTTTTAAGACAAATCACAGAAGTTTTTATTCTGGTCTGAACAAGTGCCTACCTGCTGAGAGCTAATAATATCACCTCTGTAAACTGAACATACCTGGGGAAAAATTAAACTCTTAGAGCACATTGTTGTTATTCCCTCACAGAACACAAAAGGTCTCTTCATGGGGAAGAATACTAAGACCGAGTATTTCTACATAGGTGAAATACAATAAGGAAAAGCCTTGAGTCAATTACTGTGAAACTGGCAGAGATTGAACCCATTCCCTCTCTCACAGGGGACACAAAAATTAGTGTTCAGAAGTGAAGACGTTGCAGTACCAGTGGCACCATCTACTGGTACCTGCATTAAGGCTAATCTAACTAGGTTTTCTGTTTTCTCCAAAAGCATTACTTTTTCTTGAGAAGAAGGGCAGATATTAACTAAAAAACCCACAAAACCCACAGGATTGCTTTCTCTTCCTGCTCTTCTACACTATGAAGCAAGATCTAGCATCAGGGATGAGTCAGTCACTCTCTGAAGCCTATGTTAAGCACCCTGAATATACCTACCACAGTAAAAACCCACTACTTCTGACCATTGTCATGTTGACCGCATACCTTCGACTGAGATTTAGTCAACTCTGGACCACATCGACCGCACTTCAGTGAAATACCTAAGAGTACATCTTGGTTTGTAGAATTTCAAATGTTAGTTTAATAAAAAAAAAGTAAAGTGCTCATTTAAAGTCCTAATTGCAATTTCGCTGGAATGGGTGCATCCGAACTTTTACACCTAGAAAGAGCGAAGGGAGCATTTTGTACCTTTATTAACTGGGACTTGACTGGAAAGACAGCTGGAAGAATGAAACAACAAAGCAAGAACTCCTGCCTCAAGTATAATAATAATCTAAAATGCAGTGTATTCTCAGGGCCTAAACAGGTACAAACTGCTACCCACGCTGCTCCGTGGGAAGACAGTGATACTGTGGAATTGATGTACTATCAGAAATGCACTTTTTGCTTTTGTTTCTTAGCTGTGGCATAAACTCTTTATCTCAAGCAGACCTCCTCGATTTTATCCTCAAATGAGAGAAGCTACTGAAACACTAAGTCAACTTCAATTGAACAAAAAGGACCTCGCTACTGAGGATTCTCAGAATAAGAAGCTGAAAGAAGGTAGATATACAGAAGGTTTACATCTTCTGAGCTAAAATGCTCAGAACTATTTAACACTCAAGAAGCAGCTAACTTCTGAATTAAGAATAGCCAACGATAACAGTAAGTTTCTGTTTGATGGACACTAGATCTCTTACTTAGTAAACTCACAGCTTCACATATCATTGTAGATGAGAATGGAAAAAAAAATAAATCAGAAGGCACAACAGTCCCTCATTACTGTTTAGCATTTGTCTAGAACTGTTTAAGGTCTATAAAGATATTTTAAATTTCTCATATTGAAGTTGAAAGAATTGTACAAAATTGCGTGTGTATGTGTAACAGGAAGGTAATTCAGCTAGATAGCAAAAGAAATACATAACTGCCCTAAAGCTACAAGCTACTGTCTTCACTGCAAACTATATAGTCCTGAATTAAAAGGTTAACATTTAGTTTTAAATCAATCCTCCAATGCAAATCTGAAAGCTGCTTGTAGACTAGGATTGGAGAAAAAAAAAGTATTTTAAAAAGGCTTTCTGTTCTGTTGAGTTAGAGGTTCAAATTGCAGCTGAAAAATCTAAATGTGATCCATTATTAAGTATTCAACAGAGCAGTGCAATGATGATGTATTCTAACACTAATCTACAGTTAGTTGAGGAAAAACTGTCCTTTTTCGTCAAATTAAGTTTTCTGTCTTAAAGAATCCTGCATTTGTCCCAATCTACCCAACCCAGTGGGAGTAAGAAAGCTCCCTGGCAACACGGCGTAACGACTTTGACTTTACAGTGTCTGCAGTGCTCCTCAAACGTGAAACTGGCTTTGTACTTTCTTGGTTAAGTTGTTGTGCCTGCACATTTCCTAAAACTGATCTCTCAAGAGAAGAAACAGAACTTACTTTGTTACTGAAATATCTTATTATGGCTGCCAACATAATAGCTCCACTTAGAGCACTGTATTTTCCAAAAGTGTTTAGTTTCTAAGTATATCAGATAATGTGATCTATCTACATCCTATAACAATACTGTTCCTCTGAACCTTTCACAAAAAAACCCCAAAATCAACCAAATCTTCTCAAGACCATAACCACAACCAGCTTTCTTCTCCCATGATATCCTGTTGGGATATTGCCGAAACTCCTGGAATTTGTAAGAACTAGTATGCAACAACATACTAGTTGAATAACAGAAGGTAAAGAGCTACCATTATGGCTCAGTGAAGAGATACATGACGTGAAAGCACTGTTAATGTATAGCATACAAAGCTTCAAAGCAGTGTGTTCAGTAATTTTCTAAATGGATTTTTTCAGCATTTTACAGCAACCGTTACTTCTGTGTGCCATATACACACCTGGAGTTTTCCACAAGGATTATAAATGTTGATTTCAAGACAGAAAGTGGAACTGCTCCTTCACTAACAGCAGTAATAAAGCTAAAAGCTCAGTCAATACCCTGTTCCTCCTGCTTAGTAGCCCAGAGATGGGCATCACTAACACAGGCAAGAGAACAAGCAGACATACACAACTGAAGATCTTAGAACTGCAAGCTAGATTATTCATTAGTTCAGTAGGTCTCAACGAGACAGCAGAAAAAGGTATTTTAAAAAAGAATTGTACATGGAATATTAATATTTCTTAATATTAAGAATAATTAATATTTCTAATTAAAGAACAGTGATCAACTGAGCTATTCACTTCAGTATCAGTTCCAGCTATCAGAGAACAGAACTGTCAAAGATAGCAGCTTCCTGAGTCAACCACACCATCTATACTAGTCTATTGAGTTCTTACAGAAAAACTAATATTTGTAAAAATTATTATTATTTTCAAAACAAATTTGTAGGATAATGGAACTACCACTGGGAAAGACAACAAATCAGTGGCAACGCAGAGACTATATATGGGTCTGGCAACTTATGTAGTACAGCCTGATCAAAGACACTTTTTTTTTTTTAACAGCACAGTACAGGAATCTAACTTCAGCATTCATACTATCTGTGAAACCACACCGCTGAATTGGCAAGCCATCATGTTGTTGTTCTTTGAAACTATCTTTTTTTGCTGTGCACAGTGTCAAGAAGTTTCTTTGGGTCATTATCATCTAGTACACTTTAAGGGATTATGCAAAGAAAACCATGCACCTTCAGAGAGGTTCCAAAAGTTATTGATCAATTTGAGCAATCTGGAATCTACAGCACCAGGAAGAAATACAGGGCAGTGGTACAAATATTACTGCATGCTCACAGACCAGCTAAGAACCTATTTCCATTTTGCAAACAAACAGGGAAAATTCTCTATTATGGTAGAGCTGTAGACAACAGTAAGTTATCGTGCTAATTTACAATGTTGTAGATGTTCTAAGCAGTAAGAAAAAGTTTTTCCAAAATTGTGTTCTGGTGCATTTCATGATTACCAGTAGGCTGGTAAATAGAAATGTTATATCCTCTGTATCATAAATTTGGCCCAAAGAGCACTTTGTTACATTTAACACAGAAGATATTCAACTGCCTGCCTCCTCTGCCAATAATTCATATTTCAGGCACAATCACACCTCTATCAAAGGCTCCAAAGACTGAGGTGTCAAAACCATATTTTTTTAGAGAAAAGAATACATAAGAGAATGAAAGATTATGTGCACTTCTAATTGCAAAACTAGTATCAACATAGAGTCAGGTTAATGCACACAGTCAGCAAACAAACCATTGGTTTATATACAGCTAAGAGAGTAGGGTTATTAGCACAGCAAGTGCTTATTACAGATGGGATGTAGAAATAGGCTACAATTAAGGTTGAAAACACAGTGTGAGAAGTGATTAAAGTAAGGAAAACAAAACACCAAAGTCTGTTTATTCAAAGCAGCAGGCTACACAAGTCTTGAGACAAAACAGACACTCAAACCATGTTTCCCCCCCCCCCCCCCCCCCAGTGTTTAAAGGGAATGGAATCAAAGTGGTGTGAACCGTAGCAGGAAATCCAAGATGATGATGAAACATTTGAAACAAAAAGCAGCATCAAAACAACCTCTCAGGAGAAACAGGGTAAGGTGGAGCAAGAAAAGTGACTCCTTCGTAATTGCTCCTATTTAAATTGCATCTATTTAAGGTACAGGCTTACCAGAGAAATGTATTATTCTTCCAATGAATTTAACATGTTTATTTTAATATTTGCAATCATTTCGGCAAGCAAGGCTGTTCCTGTAAGTGCAGGGATCTCACTTACACGAAGAGACACAAGGAGAAATAGCAAAACTCTACATGGATAGATTTAAACAGACAGAAGAGGCCAAGCTCAAACTCTTACACTTGCTTTCTCTAAACCAGCCAGCCTAGAACCAGCTCTGTTTTAGAAGATACAAGGCTATTCTAACGGCTATGGACTGTATCAGAATTAATATATCATGAGAAATCCTCCCTTCGAAACTACATTATGAATAGTTAGAGCACAGATTCTTATATGAAAAATTCAAGTTCTCCTGAATGAACTATATCCTTCTTTTTTTTGACAGAAGGTAGGTTTTACTGTTGTTTTTACAGTTAAAAAAAAGTCATTAAAAGATCCACTATACACATACAAGTACCAGAAAATAGAAACTGATTATTAAAAAATTTACACTGCTAAGGCAAAATATTGTGGTGAATTGCTTGATCATTAAGCCTAAGCATTTCTTTGGTCCTCTAGCATAAATCATTCCAGAAGTGCATATCAGGAATAAACAAATGCAACTTGGAATATGGACTGGTCTTCAATAATTTAAACAGTTCAGAACATACACGCATATGTTAAATAACCAAAGGGTGGATCCAGCTTGTTCCCCTTCAGTTCTTACCTTTGTCTAGGAACTATGAAAAGTGCTCGCACTAGTTTTCTTCTGTTGGCTTTTGTATTCATATTCATGCAAAAATCCATTGCTGCCTATAAAGGGAAAAGTCAATAAAATATTTCACCTTTAATGTAGTGGGTTTTTTATTTAAAGCAATACAGTATGGTTTTTTTTTTTTTTTTTTTTTTTTTTTTTTTTTTTTTTTTAACAGACCTATTCCTGTTACATGCAGCTGCTTTAAAAATAACTGTAAAAAAAAAAAAATCTTCATTTTTGTCTACAACTGACTTAGTTAGAAAACAGGAAGAGAGACTGATTCTTTGGATCAACACAAGGAAAAGAAGTAGCTTTAGGTAATTTGTCAGGGAGTGACGAGAGGGAAAAAGGAAAAAGCCAAGTCCACTTCTAAAACCAACATAAGAAAATGGGAAGATGAAACCAGCATCACAGGGTATTTGGACTTAGAAAAACAAAATATTTCTTCCAGGTTAAAAATTAATTCAGCTACTGCTAGACTCTAAAGCTTCAAATCTTTATCCTCAATCTGATCTAGCGTTATAGCTTTTAAGAGTGGAAAAAAATGAAAACTATCACTATACCTTGTCTATGAGGTCTCTGTTGACACAATTTGGAAGCTGCTGAAGAAAAGCATCTACTATAAGTTTTAAGTGAGATCCAGTACTGGCTTCTTCATCCTCTTGTTCTAACAGAGTGAAATAAACATGTAGCACAGATCTTTAAGCTATGAAATATAACAGTTTAACATCACATTCCCCAAACAGTGCATTTACAATGCTCAGCTGTTAAACATTCAACCACAGATTTAAAAAAAAAAATAAAATAAATACAAAATTTCATTTTTTAATGCAAAAAGAAAAAAAAAAAATCCAGTGACTGTCTATGCCAACAAAAGTCAAAAGCATCACCTTTAGAGCTTGTCTTCCTATTCCTGAAGTTCCCTACCTCCGAATTTATACTGTCAGGAGCAACAACCAATATATATTCCTAGGAAACTATGGTAATTTCTTTACATGATAAAAGCAGGACCACAAGAAGGCCTGAACAAAAATAACTTAATGCATTTGTGGATTCTACTTTTTTTATGTATGCTTGCCCAGCAGGAGAAATAGAATTTTTAATCAAAAATGTCCATTAAGGCCATTCTTTCATCCAGTACGTTCTTGACGTCTTTTCACTTGAGGCTGTAAAAGCTAGAGGCCAGATTAATTCCACCAGCTGTACAGAAACGGGAGTAGAGAACCATAAAGCAACAGGGATGGAGGGTTGGTCACGTAGCAATTGCAAGGCAAGTGACAGCTTGTTTTTCAGGTAAATGCTTCTGTGTAATTTGCAACACAGAAAGCAGTGACAGTGACCTGTATCTACTAATTGAGTCAGTAACACGACTTAAGCAAGAGACTACCATTGAAATACAGATTTATGACATCAACCATGAAGGTCTCACCAGACCAATCCCCCTACAATTACCTTTAATTGCAAAAAAGTGTGGTATGCTTAAAAATTTTTCAAAATTTTATTAAGTTCTAAAGACCCTAGTTTGCTCTACAGCACGAGCCAAAACAATGAGTTATAACACAAGCACTTGGAAAGAACCCTGCCTTGGCCAAAGCAATACAAAAGAATGCTGCTTCCTGAAAAAGGAACGTGATGATGATTGGTTTCCTTTCACTTTGAGCAGTAACAAGAATACCTAGGAAGTATCTGAAAGCAGAATAGAGACAGACTTCAAAAAGTTGAATATGGTGGTGAAATTACACCCAAATAAAATACAAAATACCCAAGACTTGGTAAAGGGATGTTGCCTTTATATGTTATCCAGAAGCATAAACTAGCATAAAATACTGAAGTTCCTTTTTCAAGTTACTGAAAGGTAAAGAGAAAAAGACACTGCATTAAAGGCCTTTTCTTTCTTGGGTTTTTTTTTTGGGAGACAGCTGGGGCAGGGGCTGAGTTAGGTAAAGAAACACTAAGAATTGTTCCAAGGAACACTACCAGCTACTTCATCTTGAAGATGCTAGAGATTACAGCAGATGACATTGCCTCCGGTTTTGCACAGGCAACTAGAAGTCAGAAGAACAAGAGAGGAAGATTCGTTAAGAAAAGAGAAACAAGACGAGGGAGCTCTTCCAGATGCTCAGGCAAAAGAGGACCATTAAGTTTTAAATTCTTAATGGAACCCTGACTCTCTCATCACCCATATACTCAAAGTTAGAGTTCACCAGGATGCATGCAATAGCTCAAACCAGACAATTTCTACTAGCAAATCTTGTTTTAACGCAATTTTTCCATTTAGATATTTACACCCACACCTTCCTGTTTCCTTCTGATGTTCTTTTATCTTCCTCTTTTTCCCCCCTACATCAATTAGTTGTCTCACCTCAGTCTTCTAGTCAAACTGATTCAATGCTCTTTCAATAAATTTAAAAAAAAAAAAAAAAAAAAAAAAAAAAAAAAAAAAAAAAAGCCTTTGACAGGCCTTGCTATCACATTCAATTCCAACACTTCCTAAATGTATCTCTTCCTTCACTGGTCCTCTCCTTCACTGGACGGCTACAGATATTCCGTCACAGTACGTGGACCCTTTCTAAGTGGAAAGACTCTTTTGTAGAACCTGAAGCAAGTTAGGGACTTAAGACAGAAAATGAAATGGTCAGGGCTTCCTTCTCTAAGACAAATAACAGTAAGTATGCAAATAATGAAAAAAAATAGTTCACTTCTTGCTTTTCACTTTGATCTTCTCAAGTTCCAGTCTTTCATCATCATCACACTCTAAAACTGCATTACGTCTTGTGCTAGTTTTGGCTGGGATAGAGCTAGTTTTCCTCACAGTAGCTAGTATGGGGCTCTGTTTTGGATTTGTGCTGGAAACAGTGCTGATAACACAGGGATGTTTTAGTTACTACTGAGCAGTGCTACCTCTCACATCACCCTACCAGTGAGTAGGCTGGGGGTGCACAAGAAGTTGGGAGGGGACATGGAGCCCTGCTTTCCTGGACATGGCTGAAAATTTGCCTGCTAATGGAAAGCCAAGAATGAATTCCTTGTTTTGCTTTACATGTTAGAGCTGTTTTTATTTCAACCCACCAGTTTTCTCACTTTTACTCTTCTGATTCACAGAGTGGGAGTGAGAGAGTAGCTGTGTGGTGCTTCGTTGCCAGCTGGGGTTAAAACATAACACTTGCAAAAAATTTACTGCAATCAGTAATGTATAACAACTACGGTTAGACTATTTGCAATAGTCTGTCCAGGTCCAGATCAAATCATGCAGTATGATCATTGCAGAGACTGAAAGAAGAACTATTTTTTCTTTTTAAACACCTTTATATTTAACCAGAAATTCATGCAATCCTGCAGTTTTCAAGGAGCAGCACTGAGAAAGCACAAGAAGACACTAAGGACTTACTGAAGTTTGTCTCCTGCAACAATTGGTGAAAAACAATCTTCTGCTTTAGTAACAAGTTACTTGCCTTCCCCTCTTCCTACAAGCACACTTTCTGAGAAAGCCCTCTTCTAGTTTTTACAAAACTATAACCTTACAGAGGGCTCTCTCCTAGAAAGTGCACTCTGCCTGAAATCTTCAGTCTGCCTAGTATAATATCACCCATACAGTGCAAATAACAGACATAATTTTATAATGCTAATAGCTATTCCCCTGTGAGATGAGCGTAATGAATCTGATCATGCAGAAGCCCTCTCATTCAGATTGTATCATGACCAAATTGTTGGCTAGATCCTTCTCTCTACACAGCACTTAAGCACAAGCATAACATTAAATATCGTGTTGAATCAAAGCCTCACTGAGGAATGTATTCAGAATCTAGTCTCACAAATAAAAAAAAATTTCATAATTAATATTTTTAGATCTTTTAAAAATTCCTGCTCTTCTGAGACAAGCTTTGCTAGCTCTATAAACCATGTACCAAAATTTAAAGGGTTGCCTTAATACTCACTTCTACGCGTCATCTCTGCTGCTGACCAACCTTACCAAAACTGGCACTAGCTGTATATTAACATCAGACTCTTCTTGCTCCCAGTACCCTTGATGGCTTCCACCCTGGCCAGTCCTTACTTAACATCTTTGTCTCGATTCACACAGCTTCATTTTTAACATTTTATCTTCTCTTAAAAACAACCTCAAAACTCACTTCTTTCAGCATGTTTTCCGTCACTATTTTCAGCTCCGGTGCTATTTGCTCTCTCTCTCTTCCCTGAGCATATTGAAAATAAGAAAATTAAGATTCACTCAAAGTTAACATAATAGAGAAACAAAATAGATTAGCTGAATTCCTGGTGAACAAACCAAACTTCTTCAACTAACTGCATCAACTTGCCTTTTATATGTCACATCTTACACTTAGCTGACTATAGACTCCAACCTTTAGGAAAACAAGTGCAAAAAACAGGCACTGCAACGCTGTGAAGGATGCTACACCAGGGCAGACCTGCTTTAAAAACCACACACTTTGGGAAACTGTCTTGTCTCCCTCATATTTGGACAGGGGAGAAAAGATTGAAGAGAAGTGACAGAAGGAGATGCAGAAGTAACAAAAGATATGCAGTACCCACTGTCTGACTGGACTGTCTACCCTATTTATCCTGTTTTCCCCTCTATAATTTACTTATTCCCTCTGTCAATGAAATCCACGTTCCCAAATTACCACAATAACTACAGCTACCTTTTTCTCCCTCACCTTGGACCATATATTTAAGGCCCTGCTATACCTCATGCATCCTCCCTTTTTATACTAAAAGCCCATCTCAATCTAGAAAGACTCTGGTTTATGTTTGTAATAGGGCCATAATACAGTGGTTACATTCTTTGCTGACTTTGCACAAAACATTACAATTAACTTAATTCAAGTACAGACGCACAAAAACTCAGTATATATGAAGAAAAGTTAAAGCTACATTTAGCAGCTGAAGGACACTTAATTTTCCTAACTTCAAACCTAAGCAAATTTTACTTAAGAGAAAGGCTGGGAAAAAAAAAAATAAAAATCTACCGGTTCACTAGATGGAAATACATCACAGAACTTGAAACAACATCTAAGTTCAGATTTTTCTGAATTCTGCATACGGGTGCTACCAACTACAGCTGTTCAGAATTACACACACATACCAAAAAAACTCTATCATTGTGTTTCTCTGTTTCAAGTAAAGTAACACTTACATGCTGCTGAACTATAGCCCAGTTTCTAGCAGAACAAGGATCTGGTGATCGTACCTATTTTAATTTCCATCATTAATTTATAAAGCTACTTGTCAGTTTCAAAGATATTTGACAAAGATATAGAATTTGCAAAGACACTAAGTTTCTACACGTTTTACAAAAAAAAATAAACTAACAAGCAAAGACAATCATGAAGCAACAGTCCTCCAGTAAGAAAAAGCCTACGCTGAGCCAAGTAACATTACCTTCAAAAGGCAGAAAGTAAAAGGCTTTCTTTAAGGGCTAGCTGTTTAATGATAAAAAATAAACCTCATTCTGACACATTTTAGATTAACCTTTCAGATGGGGAGTATGTTTAATGCTCCGTCAATAGCTAGTCTAAAGACATAAAATATTAACCTTCAATACTAGTTTCTGTTATGACAAAACATGCATCACCTTCCTTTTACCATCAAAAGCATGATCATCAATCCCTTTTGTGCTACTGTATATACTCAAATGGCATTGTCTCCCAGTGAGCTAGAACTACAGAGACTGCATCTTCTATTGCTGATCTCATCTCCTGTTATTCCTTCCTCACTACTGCAGAATCTCACCCTCACGTTATTTGGCTTTGTCTTTATATTTGGAATAATCTTCATCTTCCTATCAAGCCAAGAACCCCTTCAAAAAAGACAAAGGAATATCCACTTTCCTTTAGATGCCTACTGACAAAGGGTTTTTTTGGACTATCTAGCAGGCTATGACCAAACCAGAATGAACTGCTCTTTTTCCTTCTGATTCCAAGAGAATATCTATGCGCACCTCCCCTGTAGAGAGCTGGAACTGAGCTCTTCACTGCTTTGTTTGAGATCTCTGACCGGAGGATAGCAACTCACTGAACGTGAACACACTGCAATTACAACTTATCTTAACCAGCTTAATGAGAGAGAATATAAATGGAAGGGAAAAATTATCCCAAAGAACGTATGGCTTTTTCCAGCCTGTCTGGGTAAAGAAAGGAAAAACCTAAGGAAATATTACACAGAATTATCCTGACAGTTTTCCTTTCTCAAGGAGTTGGAAGCAGTCTGATCTGGAGCAGTTTAATTTCTTTGAACTTCTGAGACATTATAGACCACAATAGTCTCAACATTAATTTCAACTCCACTAACTTTAGGTACGCAAGAGAGTAACCCAGCTTAAAGATCCATATGCCCTAACCCACCCCTATTGTCAGCTGAGAGAGACTGGCATTTTGAGTTGTTCAAGGTACTCAACACCCAAACCCAGATACATGCATGAGCTTGGTTGGATGAACCTATGCTTTAAACACTGATACACAGTCTCTGACAGGGCCTGAAGGTTTTGCTTTGATGTGAACTCCCCAGCTTGAAGTTTTGGCTTTAACTTCTTAGCTCTTAAAGTCCAATGCAGTTTCAAGCAAGAGGATTATTAGATTTAAATTCACCTGATGAGGTAGGATTTTCACTTTTAAGGCGCAGAATCTTCAGCCAGTGGACTCTAGATAAGATTCCCTCCCCCCACCCCCCACATTCTAGAAATAGAACAAGTCTCCTGCTTCAGAAGTGAAAGACAAGTATCTGCATTGGTCCTTGGCAATCCAAAGCAGCAAAACTGACATGTCTTATAAACTGGGCTCAAATAAAACACCTCACTATGTGAATGTGGCTCTTAACACCTGACGTTGCTTTTCCCACTATTCAGTACCATTGAAAGAAAAAATTGTTAACTCCTAAGACAAATTCTGAAGAAATATTTCGCTGCTGTTTCCTCTAGTAAAACTAACACAGCTAGATTTTCACAGGTGCTATTTGCAGCCCTTTACACGTAATCAGAGCTTGGAATTCTTAAACCCTGCTATGTAAAGCCATAACATCAAAAGAAAAGTCTTTAAGAATTGACAAGATAGAAAGGCAGAGCTGAATCTTAGATTTCAAGAGTCAGAAACAGAAAATATTTTTAGTACCCTAAGCACATTTGATGAAAAAAAATCATTTATGCACAGAAGTCTACATACTTCTTTCTAGTCACTTTTCAGACAACTGCTTTCACATTTGATTATTTTTAAAACCTGTATGGAGGAATCAGTACCTTTCACTAGATAATCCTCCATATAATACTTTTCACCTGTATCTGAATGTTTCGTTACAAATGCACTTTTTACCGCAATCCTAACAGTCTCTAGCCAGTAAAGTTTCATCAATAAATAAACAGTTCTACCCAAAGTCACTCTATCTACTGACTGAAAACCATCAAGCTCAAAAAACCAATTAGGAAATAACAAAGAATTCCTAAAACCAATTATTTTTACCTTGCTCATCAAGAAGCTTTTTTGTAAGATCTTCTGCCTCATCTCCACAGTCCAGCTCCAGAGGATCATCATTAATATCTAGGTTCTCCAGCTCCAACTCCAAATCCTCACTCCCAGGTGCTTCCTTATTATCTTTGGCATCTTTTGAATCTATTTAAAAGTTAAGTAGAAATATGAAACTATTAAATACATACAGTCATAATTAGAATACAGAAAAAACTCATGTTGCTAAACCTAGATCCCTTTTGTGTCTTCATCTCATTAAAAGGAAATGGGGAAAATAATATCTACATCTTGAGACTATACTGTCTCATCTGTTAGGTCTCAATGGTTTGATATCCTTCATATAGGTTCACCCATATGCCTGCAAACAGCAAACATTTGCATACACTGGGGTCTGTTAGGGATTGCCAACAGTTTTTAGTGCTTTGGTTTGTTCCGAACTACACCAAAGGTAAAAAAGCAAAAAGGAGAACAGGAGGAAGACACCAAAGAAATAATGCGCTATGTAGAAGGTAAAATAAAAATCATATTTTCCTTCAACACAAGTAATCTATGGATCTCTAGATGAAGATCCAAAAAGGAATAGTTAATATTTTTCTTGGACAACACTGATCTAGCATAGTAATCTTGTAACCTTTACTAGCATTGGTTAATCTCCAATTATTTTAATTTTAAAATTCTGTCAATATTAAATGCATTTACTTTTTTTTCTTCCTTAAATATCATACCCAGATATAGTCCCTTTCCCATATAATTTCTTTCCTAAAAATTCATCCAAACCACTGTACTGTCCGGATCACCACAAATTATTTCATTAGAGACTCATTACTTCCATCAAATTTGCATATCTGTTGGACAAAAGACGTTAACAAAATACTCATCTAAGCACCCTACCTCTTGATTCATCTTTGCTGGAATCTTTGTTCTGGGAACATCTTTCATTATCTTTAAACAAAATTGCTGGTACAAAAGCCTTTAAGTCGATGAGATTCTCATAGAAGTTTCTAGCATCTTCATCCTCCCAGATACCCCCCTCCAGGTCATATTCTCCAGGCTTTCCTGGTGTGAAAATATCAATACCAGGTCCGTGTTCTGCAAAAACAGTGAAACCATACAAGAGTTATTCACACAAATTTTTCAGCTTCTAAAAGGAGGCAGCTTTAAAAAAAAAATACTTTTAGAAACATGTTAACCTATTTATTACTACCACTGTTTTCACTTAAATATTGCAATGTGTACTTTAAAGTGCTTTTAAAAACCTAATCTTAATATTAGATATATGAACAAGATATCCCAAAATTGTAAATCTAGCATTGATAGAAAACATAGACAGAATCAGAATGAAAGTCAAATCAAATAAAAAGAAGCAGTACGTTTATGCTGATATTAGAAAGGAAACCTATAACAGACTTTAACCACATTAGCCTAAGGAGTAATCACTTTGAGCATGATGAACTGAATGTGATCGCATTTCAAGAACAGAAGTTTAAAGTGAATAATTTTACAAGTATTCAAGAAATACAGCTTTTTTCAAGCTCAAGATCACGTCAGCCAAAAGGTACACTCGTGATTTCAACAATCTCTCTAAACCTAAAAATTGAAATTCATTAGGCACCGAATAGTTCCGCCAGTTAAACACAGGACTTCTCAGGTCAGAGAGCCACCTAGTGATTTATCTGGCTTAACTATACATTCCTGCTCAGAACATCACAACCCAAAATATACCTCAAATTCATTTTTTATCAATATGAGATTTTAAGAGTCCAGCACATACAATTCTTTAAATATTAAAAAAAAAAAAATAATAAATTAAATTGAAAGGATTAGGTTAAACACATTTTTAATTTTACATTTATTCCTGTATTACCTGAAACAAATCTAAATAGATATTACTTAAGTTACCGTAACTACACAGCACATACAATAGTTAGTTACATGTCAGGTTTAATTACTTTAATAAAAACTACAGATGATTCATTCTTTGATATCCTTAAGGGAGAAACCTAAATAAAAATAAATCAATAAAAAGAACATATCAGTAAGAGGATCTGGTCAGCTTTCCCACCACATCCAAGTCAAGTTCAGCATCCTGTTTACTCGCTTTAGAAGATGGCCTACCCTCAGGTGTTGGTTTCTCTTGGGGAAGGTCAGGCATATTTTCATCCAAAAGATCGGCTAGAGACTGAGAATTTGCCAACAGCTTCTGATAGGACATTGCAAATTCCTCATATTGCTTGTGTCTATCTTCACTCAGCTCTCCTTTGGAGTGCAGAATGCGCCTACAAAAATCAAAGTGACAGTAAGACAACCTTTTTTCTTAAGATATATTTGAGCTATGCTGAACCACTACCAATTTCTCTGAGCAAAGCTGACCTGTCCTTTTCGAGGGAACTGTGAGAATTCTAGTTTTGACTGCAACAGCAAAAATGTGAGCAACGCTATTTTTTTCCAAACAAACATACTGAATTACAGACTTCGACATCACTGAGGGCAGTAGTTACAGAAGTTCTAACTTCAATGTCCAAAGAAAAGGGCTAACTTACTTTTTTTGCCATTATTATCCCATAACAGTTTGGCACTATGTGAATATTTCTGTAGTAAAACAAAACATTCAACTTACATGAAAGCTGGATAAAAGTTGCTTTGTATATGTAACAACACATTTTTATGTTGTTCAAATGATTAAGTGGGCAGTCATCGCCAGGAGGCTCTAAAAGGTTGCATATTAAGACCAGCCCATTGATTTTTCAACAAACCAAGTTATTTCAAGGCTATCAGTTCAAATTAAGATTGGTTATATTGTTTTTTCACTTGCTCTTTGTTTTCTTTTACGTAACTATCCATACTCATTTTACATTATCATTTTAAAAATTGAAATTGATTGTCTAAAGCAACTTGCATTTGAAGGAGTGTAATCACTGCTTACAAGTGCAAAATAAAGCAGTTTCAGGATTACATGCAGAATAGTACAACTCCATTTTCTTACTGAACTACAATTAAGGCCATCTTGGATTTCAGGAAAAAAATATCAAGAACTTTCAGTAGGTTGAACCAAATATACAGAACAAGGTAACCTCTGCTAGTACAAAGCTTGCCACAGAAGATGGGCAAAAGACTTATCCTTGACGTTGGGTTAACTAAGAATAAGCTATTTGCTCATTAGCAGTGTTCCAGTCTGTCCTCAACTAGGGCTCCCAAGAAGTGCATTTTCCCATCCATGGCACGATCCACACTGCATGACCAGTTCTTACACGGAGGAGGCACAGTCAGTTCTTGATCAGTAAGCGACACTTCAGACCTGCTGAGCTGTTTGGGGGGCTACTACAGCAAAGGTACAAAGGGGCTCAGATAAACACGGGCTTTCAAAGGGAAGCCGACAGAATGAGCTTGCCTGAGAAGTTTCCAATTTGTTTTACAGGAGCTTGAATAATGCTAGTAACTAGGACTAATTAGTTGTAACCACTGACAACACACCCTGCACTGAGAGGACGGCATCGGAAGATAAAGTTTGAAATAAGGTGGAAATGCCATAATTCCTAAAGCAGGTTGCACCATTACATTATCATTGGGCTTTTATTAAGCAATAAGTATACAATCATATTCTTGCCAAAAGACTCAAGCATTTTATGGTATAAAAACTCTAAAATAGTTTAAAGAAATTAAGCTGAAGGATATCAGTCTTGGCTTTTTTTCAGTTCCCGGCTGACTGTAAAACAAAAGTCATCTTTGTACACAATGTATTCAGAGGGCAAGTAACAAAATCCCTTATACCTGCTCAGAACCAAAACTTGACATACAGATGTCTTGCTAGAGGGTAAGATGCAGTAACACTAGCAAAAGTTCTATTTCTTGTCCTTCTTACAAAAAATACACCTATATAACATGTATTACCTGCAAAGCAGAGCAAGAAAAATGAACAAATTAAATGACCACTGACAATTTCCGCAGTGAAGTAGTTCAGTTTGGATTCAGGAAATATGTTAATTGCCAATTCATAGCCTTTCCATGGATACAGCTATCCATTAGGCACATATTTTAAGCTTAAAAATATACCAGCAGCTTCATAAACATGAGCACTGAGGCTGTGTGCTATTATTAAAAATTTAAAAAAGAGCAAAGTGCTGTAACAACAGTATAAGAGTTTCAGTTCTCAGTTTCAGTTCCCAAAAGACAAGTGTTAACAAATTCAAGCAAGCTAAAGCATATTAAGCAAACTTTAAAAAGCACAATTCCTTTTTTAATATAATTCCAAGGATCTCTACTTTATGCCTCTTCAGAATTTCACAAAGTACCACAATGCAAGTCCAGCAGATCTTAAAAGCCATTCTTAATTCAGACAAAAGAAGTTTCTTGCATATCTTACATTCATTTTTGAAAACTCACACAGGCATTTGGGAATCCAGTTGTTTCCTTCCAGTGACACAGCCTGCACAGATTTTGCTGTGCCTTTAGCTGCGTAACCAAATGACCATCAGGTTCTACTGTCAAAGTGAAACTCAAGGTAGTTTTCCTGATTATCCACTTGCAGAAACCCTGGTGTCCAATAATGTTTTAATTTTACCTAAATGATTCAGCAGGCAACACAATATTAAAGCACTGTTAAAGTTAGCATATTAATTTTCAATGAAGTCAACCAATCCGTACAGCTTGAGTTATGTCAATTACTCTCCTGACACAGGTAAATTCAAGAAGTATTCATCTGACAAAGTATCATAACCCAAACATATGACACTGTTGACGCACAAAAGGGAACAGTTCGCTCCCTGTTCACTTCACCAGTTCTGGAATAACAGTGGGAATAAATGCTGTTGCTATCAGCAAAGTGGATCCGGTTTCAAATAAACTGAGGACTTTTTCCAATAAGATTACTGCTTTTTTTTTTAAAAAAAAAAAAAAACAAAAAACCAAAAACAACCAACCAACCACACAATCGCTTTTCAAAAATCCACAGTTTAGGAAGATTTCTATAGTATGCACAGACTTCTTAGTAGGCAAGTCTCTGTCTTTGACCTCATGCCTTGCACTTCCATAGCATGCAGATGTCAAGCATCTGTTACAGATACGTTACAAGCAAATAAAATTAGGCAGGAAAGTTTCTTGATGTCTTGTTTCTTTAACAAAACTTACGTCCCAACTTTTATTAAGCAGCTACAATAAACATCTAAAAGTTCAAATAGAGATAAATTACAGAATTATCTTAATTCAATGATAAGCTATACTTCTTCACAGTCTTTCCCCAAAACACAGCTTTGCACCCAAGTTCATAGAGACAATTCAGATTATCAGGTGCATCAAGGGGTCTCTAGTCTGATCTAGTCAAAGCAGGCTCAATGATGAGATCAGACCAGGTTGCTCAGGGCTCTACCCAGCCATTCTTACACTTTAATGTTTATTTGTACAAGTAAATATTTTCCTCTCCCAGATCACTTACATTCTTTCTTCTTCATTGTTTCTCAACATTCTTCAGATCTCTTGGAAAAGTTTTGCACTTAATTTCCTATCTCACAGGCTTTATAACACTCACTCATTGAAATCCCTGCTAGAGTCAATGTCCCCAGAATTATAATAGTATAAAAGTTTGTATTCATTAGCTTTAAAAACATAAAAGACAACAATTAAGTCAATAATACACTTTAAAGTAATAAAGTACTTGGAGAAATAGCGCTAGCTCAAAAGTCACTTTACGGTCCTGTGAAATACACCACTTCACTGACCGAGACCAGACAGGACTGCAGCACAATGCCCATCAGCACGATGAATCCAAGTTTAAAGCCTTGGTTTGGGAACATCAAATTTTAATGTATTCCAAGTATACACTTGGCTGTGGACTGGTGTTCAGCCTTTTAGCTGAAACCTGTGTCTACACACAGTAACGTTCTTTTCTATCTGCCTGGAATCCTTCCAAAGACATTTAAGAATGACGACGTTTAAAGAGCAGCAGTTGGGTTTAGGCTGGCTCCAATAATAACAATTCAGGATGCTTTAAAGAAAAGCAAACAAATATTAAACAATCAATGTGAAATTAAATTATTCAGATCTTAAAGGTGTGTATATTCATATCCTTCCATATTAGCATTTCATATAGACATTTAAGAGGATTTGAATAAAATTGCCTACACCCTCCAATACTTTAATATATACAATTTGCCCAAATTAAAGTGTAAGTGATATCTTATTAGTCTAACTTAATTTTTTAGTCCATACTGGTACACCAAAAAAAAGGAAACAAGCCAAAGCCATTGTGGCATATGCTCCGTTAGATACGGTGGGTGGAAAGGGAGGAATCAGATTGTGCCAACTGGAAAAGGACAGTACCAGCTGGGAAAGAAACATCACTCTCAACCTGCTAAGCGCGCATTACCAAACTAATAGAGTTAAGAGAATTAAAGTTAAATGTCAACCTCCATTTTCTTTAAACAGATTCAAAAAGTCTGTTTGGTTTTTGCTTTTTAAATATTCAGAACAAATTTAGAACTTTTTAAAGATATATTGCAGAATACACTTATCTTCTACACACAGAAGACCTCATTTCAATGAGGTCAACAGACCTCATTTCAAATACTCCAATAAATCTAGGCATTTCATAAACAAACTATTTTTTTCCTGCATAAATAAAAAGTAACATTCAAGTGTCACCTGTTTTGTCTTTCAATATTTTGTAGCTCCCTGTGGTCCCTTTTCAGGTGTTTGGTCAAAGACGTAAAGTATTCCTTCAACAAATTCTGGAAGGGTTGCTGTTTCTCTGGGCTAATTATCTCACTAGGAGGAAAGCCCAAGTTAAACTTCTCTGCAACAGTTTTTACTTTCCTTGGTACCAAACCAGCAATGTCATCTCCACAGTGCCGACAAAAGCTGATAACCACAGAAACATGAGTGTGGGACTCTCGATCAGCGTTAATAATATTTTTAAGCTGCTCATAGATTAAAGACAGACCTTCCTTGTCAGTGAAAATCCCAACTATTGTCAATTCTGCAATGAAACGCAAATCAGTTCTCAACTTGGTAATGTTGGGAGTCTTCTCTTCTTTCCTTGCTTCAAAATGTTTTTTCCAAGCCTGAAGTAACGAAGGAGCAAAATCAGCATAGCGCTGGTGAAAGAGGGAACACAAGTGCACGGCGCAGTTTACATCTGATATTTTCAGTTTGGCTTCCACAATAGAAGCTACTGCTTCTGCAATGTATTTGCTTAAATTCAGGCTATTAAAGTCATGGGACAAGGAGTCTCTTTGTTGCTCTGTAATGGTTTTTAGCTTCTTAACAAAAGCTGTGTTCTTCTTCAAACTGGAATCCAGTCTGCTGAAGAAGTTCTCCTCAGGGCGATTGTCTGGTGCGTTCTGGTTTTTGCTGCGAAGCTCCTTTCTTGCCTGGTGGCGCTCCCAGGCCTCCTGATGGAGCTGATGTGCTTCCTCTTTTTCTCTAAGAGAAATAAAAATGAGTCGTTTTCATTACAGAACCTTACTTTCAGGTTAAGTTCAAAGGAGACAAAAAAGTCTAGTTGGAAATCCTTCAGTAGTTCTAAACACTACTTCTCCTTAATGCTCTATTTTTAAATATTGAACAAGTTAATCCTAGAAAGCGAAAGCATCTCCTTCATAAACTCTGACTTCTTTGCTGCAAAAGGCAAGTACTACTTGTTACAAAATAAAATCTCTCAAATATTTCTATGCAAAACATATTAATCCCAAAAGACTTAGAAAACATAAACATAAAACTCAATTTACTCCAAACTGGGATGAAGTTCTTACAGATGACAACATTTCAACAGGTTAAGGGAAATCTTTTATTCCCAGACTATTGAAATTACATAGAAAAATTTGAATAGGTGAAATACATCTGTCTCAGCTAGAATTCAGCTGTGACGTCTCTTCAGTCTTGGAAAGGGACATATTTAAAACACAAGAATGTCTGGAATCTTGGCTTTATTGGTCTAAAGATACTGTCTTCAACACTGTAGTACCTTTTGATAACAGATTAAGAAATATTGTCTTTGTAGTATCACATATTAAACTGCCAGGTTACACTCTGTTTGCCATCCAAGTATCAATTGTCTATGACTGATTAAAAGAAATTATAGTCATCCTTCACAGGAGATTTCTTCCTCTTCTGGTCTAAGGACCTGTTAGAGCCTGTATTCCCAATTTTATTATGCTAACTCTCCCCCACCTTAAAAGAAACTGTTGATCTTTATTTAAGCATAACTGTGCATTACATGGCCATCACATGGAGAACACCATCCAAACCCCTATTAGACACTAAAGTAACAGAGGTTACAGGCAGAAACTCCAAACTACATAGAATCATAGAGCATGCTCAGCTAGCCATGTAAAATTTGTAACATTACATATAACTTATTGTAAGTAACTAAAACAATTCATCTTTTACAACTCTACCCACAACCCTGATAGCAGGACTACAGCATTTGGCATCATTAAAAGACAACTTACTTCAATTGCGCAGCTGCTTCTTCTTGTTTCTTTTTCTCTTCCTCCTCTTGTTTCTTTTTCTCCTCTTCTTCAAGTTTCTTTTTTTCTTCTTCTTCTTTCTTCTTTTGCTCTTCTTCTGCCTTTACTTTATCCTCTTCTTTTTTCTTCCGCTCCTTGTCTTCCTTTTTTCTTTTATCCTCTTCCAGTTTTTTCTTTTTATCTTCAGGAACCTTTAAAGTCTCTCTCTTCATACCAACCTTGACATCTTCTTTTGGCTTCTCCCTGGTGCTCACTGGTCGCCTTTCACCGAATTCTTTTTCTTTATTATTTAACGGAGATTCCTTTTCTTCCATATTTGCTGGCTTTTTGCGCTCAGCTGGCATTGTGTTACCCAGGCAAGTCTGCAGAATCACAGGAAAATAAGTGCTTTTAACTTGTTGATATATTAAAGCCACTTTCATAGCCCACCCATACTCACTTAGTGCTTAACTAAGATAACTCACAAATGCCTGACTCATCAGAATAAAACACAGGTTTAAGTGAAGTTTTCTTGAACCAAGGAATGGACCTAACAACAGGTGAAAACTAATTCTTTTCTTATAGTCTTAGATTGCAAAGTTTTCTTCAGCATGAATTGTGAAGTAAAAACATTGGAAGTGTCTACAACCCAAGGAATACAAGATCTTGGAACATAGACAGAAGTTCACCTGAAAAAAAAAAAAAAAAAAAAGTCCAAGACTGACAAAAGTACCCCCCAACTGAAAAACAAATACATATTTGATTCATCAGCATGCACCTGTGCCTCACTGACCTTTCCACACATCCCTTAAGAATATTCCCCCTTCCACTACCTCTACTTAGATTCACAGGATAATGCAGGATAGGTGGGACCTCAAGGGGTTCAATCTCCTGCCCAAAGCAGGGTCAACTATGAGGTCAGATGAGATTGCTCCAGACTCCGGTCTTGAAAACTACCAAGGAAGGAGACCGCACGACCTCTCCAGCCAACCTGCTCCAACATCTGACTGTCCTCATTGTGAAAAGGCATCATCTTGCTCCCCTCTTCCCTCATCCCTCCCAAGATTTCCCCAGTCATCTCAAGCACTCTTTTGCACAGCACAAGTACCAGCTGGAAGAGTGTGTGTGCTGACTAAGACGTACAGACAAACCTCCCTGCCAGCAGGACAAATGGGAATGATAGCGGAGATGCTACAATTATCAAGAGTTATCAAAGGCTCCAATTTGCATCTCCTTCTACTCAGCCAGTGTTTTTCTGGGGACTTGAGCATCTTTGGAGTTTCCAGCCCTCTAAGCTTTAGTTCCATGTGGCTAAGGATACAAAAGAGAACATGTACTGAACAAGAAAGGGTAGAATCACAGAATAATTTAGATCAGAAGAAAACTCTGGAGGCCACCGAGTTCAATCCCATGCTCAAAGCAGATGCAATCAGAGCAGGGACTTTGCTAGCTAAGTTCTGAGTATCTCCAAGGACAGAGGTGCAATGGCCCCCTCTAGGCCCCTGTTCCAGTACCTGAATAATCACATTGAAAACGCTTTTCCTAATGTAATTCTGGAATTTGCTATGCCCCATCTTGTGTCCATTTCTTTTCATCCTATCCCTGTACTTTGAGCTTTGAGCACCCAGCTCTATCTTCTCTATACTGTCCCATTAGGTTGCCGTAGACAGTAATAAGACTCCTCTCTCTTCTTACATATGAAGAAACTCAGTTCTCTCAGTCTCTCTTCAGGTATTATGTCCTCCAGCTTCCTAATGATCTTGGTGGCCTTCCACTGGCCTTGTTCCAGCATGCCAATGCCTTTCTTGGAACAGAGAATCCACAACTGGCCATGGTGTCCAGATGTAGTCTTGTAAGTACCAAATAGAACAGTCCCATGCTCTCCAGACTGCTGGGTAACTCTTGTTACTACAGTCTACAATGCAGCTGGCCTTAACGCAAGGGCATTCTGCCAACTCATGCCCAGGATCAGACAGAGCCAGACAGGACTGAAAGAGGCAATTAGAATCACCTAAGTCTTAGTTACGTGAGGCCAATTTAATTTCTCAAAACAAAAAAAAAATTATTTTCACATATTCACGTGCTTCAAACTGAATTCCTATAGAGGTGGGGCTGATGGGACACAATGCACTTGACACGTCCTAAAGAGCCATCACTTGTTTTTTATCAGTAATGCCAGTTTGATTCACAATTACCACCCTTACTTTTGCCTTTCTAACATTTCACTCAGACTGCATGACGAAAATATGCTAGATTAACATATTTCCTGCATCCACTCAACAAAACAGATGAGACACTCGCACTCCAAGCTAATGTAGAGTGCTTCTAGTATTATTTTTAACTATTTTGAAAGATATTTATAAGACATCACACTGAAGAAAGTCTCTGTTTCTAAGTATTCCACATTCCCTCCTCCACCTCCCAAACAATAAGATCACAGATTCGTGTACTGACTGTCCCATCTGGAACACTGTGTTACAATTTTTAAGATGCTGGTCTAGGTCTTCTGAAGAAAAAAATTGTTTGCAAAAATTCACAGTATATTCAGATATGGGCAGAGACAACTTACCAATGGAGAACCTGCTCAGGACTTGGCCTCTTTGACAGCAATTAGCAACAACACCAATAAAGAAATGGTTCTGACACTGATTTATGGAAGCGGGTCCAATCAAATCAGCGTTGCTTAAACAAGTACTAGCAAATTTGTCCCCCTAATGCATGTCTACAACTAAAGGGTTTCACAGCTCAACATTTCAGAACTACTTGGATTTTAAAACCACTGACCTACATCATATTAAAATAATGTTATTATTAAACCAATACTTAACCGAGAGGAAAAAAAAAATTAACAAAATCCAAACAACTATGCAGCCCCCAACACTCCTTTATATTAAAGGTCTGAACTACTTTTTCTATCTCTGTAGGCCAGTTAAGGGGGAACTGTTCCTCACAGATCCATCTGGGAGATGTAAATCCTCTACACGCTCTGTTTCAAACTCAACAATAACAGTTTATTAATCTTTTCTCACTACAAACCCACATTGGAGATTCCATCATTTTGAGACAGCTAAACTATGTCTCCCATAATTTTTAACAAAAAGGGTTTGAAAGGAAAGCTTTTAGCATTTAAACATCACACTGTAATATCTTACTGGTAAGATTAGGTCCATTGCATGAGACTCTAATAATTGTATTAAAATGTTTTTCACCATCAAGTCTATTAAACAAAAAAATCCTAGAGTAATACACTCATTCAAAAAAAAAAAAAAAAATACTGAAAGATAATAAATTGGGAGCTAAGTTTAAACGGAAAATATTGGGAGCAAAGGGTTGTTTGATTAAAGAAATGCTGGAAAGGTATGCCTCAAGTCCCATACCCCAGCTTTTATCTTTGTCCCTCACTTGTTGTTAGTAGGGTAATTCAATTGCAATTAGGAAAAAAAAAAAAAAGCTCACAAAACAAAATATCCAGCTACATGCGTAACTTTTAACAACACGGTCACTTACCAAAACCATTACAGTTACGCAAACTCTTATTAATGTTATGAGCTCGGAATTCTGTTTTAAAGATGAATGTTACATTTGCTTGCGTGAAAGCAAAACAGAAGATGGGATGAGAAGAAAAGGGATGGCGCACAATTGGGCACATTGTGATTTTGACCACAAGGCAGTATTATCCGCTTTTTCCCCATGAGCACTAGTGACAAAACAAACAAACAAACAAACCAACCACTCAATCTAGTTTATAATAGATTTCTGTCCTGTATCACAGAATAGTTACACTAAATACTCCTCGCTACCTGGTACATATATAGCTCTTTATCTCACAGACCCTTCCAATCCTACTGCTGGAAGGGAGGGATGCCATCCAGAGCGACCTGGACAGGCTGGAGAGGTGGGCCCGTGCCAACCTCATGAAGTTCAACCAGACCAAGTGCAAGGTCCTGCACCCGGGTCATGGCAATCCCAGGCACAAATACAGACTGGGCGGAGAATGGATGGAGAGCAGCCCTGAGGAGAAAGACTTGGGAGTGCTGGTGGACGAGAGGCTCAACATGAGCCGGCAATGCGCCCTTGCGGCCCAGAAGGCCAACGGCATCCTGGGCTGCATCAAGAGGAGCGTGGCCAGCAGGTCAAGGGAGGTGATTCTCCCCCTCTACTCTGCCCTGGTGAGACCCCACCTGCAGTACTGTGTCCAGTTCTGGAGTCCCCAACATAAGAA
>WHYT01016974.1:118052-142585 GCA_009806455.1 Tetrax tetrax
CCCCCCCCCCCCCCCCCCCGCCATTGCCGCCGGGACTGCGCTGGGCTGAGGGGAAGAGAAGGCGGCGGGGCTGCCCCGGAGGCGGGGAGGGAGGCAGGGTCCCCGCCGCGGCGGTTCGGACCCCGCTCGGCCGCCCCGCGTTCTCCCCGGGGGAGCCGGGCGTCGATTTGGAGCCGCCGCTGTCCCCTCGGGGCTGGCGGCGGGGGTCGGCTCGCCCTCCCTGCGCCCCGGAGGGCCGAGAGCGGGGCGGGCCTGCCCCGCAAAGTCCTTGGCTCCTCGGGAAACCCGCGGGTGCCTTGCCCACCTCCCCCGAGCTGGAGGGGCTGAAGTACCTCGGTAATGTGCTCGTGTGGAGTTTTACTCCTCATTAAAACACCTGTGATTTTTTTTTTTTTTAAATATTATTGTGCTTGAACAATAGCTACGTACAGGTGACTCCTGTAGCCATAACTGTAATGCTTTTAGCTCGGTTTCATAATACAGAAAAATAACTTCCAGCAGGAAACTCTCTGGGGTAGGAGTGTCCTGCCTGCATTAACACCTCAGGAGACTCTGGTAGCAACGGTTTGTTAGCTCCTGGACAGCTCGTTCCATCACTAAGTAGCCTCCTTGTTAAGCAAGGAAGGTGGCAATATATTTTTACATTAATTTTTAAAATTGCTTTTAAATGGCTTTTTTTTTTTTGTTTGCTGAGAGTCTTGTGGGAGATGTTATCGTTACGTTCTTCCGTTGTAGACTCTGTTAGAGAAAAGGACCCGTCTGGATGCGCCAGCTGCGTGTATGTAATAGCCAGAGCAGATTTCTGGCAGCAGAAATATGAATGTCAGAGAAATAACTTAGTGAAATGCTTTCAGAAATTGCATTGGTTTGGAAAGTGAAAGACTTCAGATCTAAATACTGTCAGGGCTGGGCCTTTATCAGGGTCAAAAAAACTGCCTATGGTAAAAATGCATTATAAAGCCATTCAGAACATTAATTTGTAGCAGATTCTGCTTGAAATATATTTTATTGGTTTACCGTTTATCGATCCGGTCTGCGGCACGTGCTCAGCAATGGTATGTTGTGTGAATGACCTCTCAGCTGCTCAGGTTTTACTTACGTTGATACTTTTTTGACCTTGATACAAAGTGCCTGCAACAGTGTGTTGCTGGTGTCTGTTGAAAAACATGCTCACGTATTTGGGTTTTTAGTATATCCGGCTCAGGATGCACACATGCAGTTGGCTAGTGGCTCCTCTAGACAAAGACTTTTTGGTTTTTTTTTTTTTTTTTAAGTTGTAGGACCTGAATTATTGGTAAGACCCTATCTTCCTGTCGTTCTAGCAAGGAACAGGGAAGCAAAAGTGTTATAATTTGAGTTGGCTGAGGAGTAAGACTTTGCACACTGGTTCTGTGCCATTCCTGAGTTGGACGTACCTGTTGTTGTAAAGACATTTGTAGCAAAATGAAATAGCTTTGCATATGCTTACAGGAGCCTTACAATGAGAGGGAGCCGTGGCAGAAATCTAGAGTCTACTTGCTTGAAAATTTGATGGTGAGAAGACTAGATTCAGCAATCTGATTATCAAAGTGTTGTGGTGTGAAAACAACTGCTTAGAAAAATTACCTTTCCAGCCAAAACCTTGATGATTATCAATGGACAGAATACTCCTGTGTTGGTGCTGTAAATGGATTAAATGTGAGCATGTGTGTGATACTGTTCTGCTTTCTTTTTGTTTTCAGTTGACCATGCTCTAGCTCGTTTAATAACTGCATATGCTGAACATGGCCACAAAGCAGCCAAAATAAACCCTCTGTTTGCTGGCCAAGCTGTTATGAACGTGGTACCCGAAATCCAAGAGTTGGCAGAAGTTCTTAAAGGGCCTCTCGTTACTACAGGTGAGTCTGCAGCCTTATCCCAGCAAAGTATCTTCACGAGTGATTTATTAAGAGGCTGTGTCCGCTGTGGAAGAGCCAAATACTGAGTGGTGGTTCAATCAGTAATGAACTGTTGGATGGAAGATTGTGAACTTCAGCCTACTTACATGTTGGTTGCAGAAATCATCGTGGCTACTTTCTAGCATCTCTGGAAACCATAAGTTTTTACTTGTTCTTGCAGCTACTTAGGTTATACATTAATTTCTTGTGTTGCTGTAACATTCTATGATTTAGCATAATACTTAACACTGCAGTGAAGCTGCCAGAGCACTGGGGCAGAAGTCAAGACTTAGCTTTTCTGGGATCCCTTAGACTCTCACTGTGGCCTTGAACAAAGAAGGGTCTCTCTCCATGCTTTATTTTCTCCATCTGCAAAACAGGTGCTTGTTGACTTGTGATACAAGATACTGAGTACTATACTGAGTCACAAAACCAGTGACTTCGTTTCATTTATGGTAAACTCTCTCAGAAAGGCAGTTTGAGCACCCTACAAAATAAGCATGAGTCTCTCACATTAATAACACTGAAGTGCGCTTTTAAAATAATTTCCTGAGGTTTGTTTTTAAATGGAGGAAAGGTTGTCAAGACATTAATTTGTACACTTAAACTGTTGTCTTGCAATTACACTAACATTTAAGTCTTAGTGCTTTTCCCTTCTCCCCCACAGTGGCTAATAACATTTATTTCCGCCCAGGGCTTCTAAACATGGGAAAAGAAGAGGCTTCCCTAGAGGATGTGTTGGCTTACCTTGACCATATATACTGTGGGCATATTTCCATAGAAACAAGCCAGCTTCCAACTCTGGAGGAGAGAGAGTGGTTTGCTAAAAGGTTTGAAGAGCTAAAACAAGAAGCATTTACACCCGAAGAGAAAAAGCACTTGTGCAAACTGATGTTGGAGTCCCAGGTACCTTGTTCACTACTATTGGAAGTCTGTCATGAACCCTTCACTGCTCCAGACATTATTCATGCAGAAAAGGAACAATTGCTGTCCTGAAAGGCTTTGACAATGTGCAAGAGGAAGTACGAGGTCTTGCCTGAAAAAAAGTCCTGTAATCAGTCTTAAAAAGTGAGATTCCCTTAGACTAATGATCTGACAGTTTATATTAAATGTTACTGATGGGAATGCAAGGTTGGGCAGAGCTCTATGAAATTTTGTGCTCTGGTGTAGCTGTTCTGTGTTTTCCTTTCACCCTCGTGCTGATTTGTTTTACTAGCTTTGAAGTATGCTGTCTCTCAAGGTTTTGGGAGAGCAAAACAGAGCTGGACTGAGGTATTAGCCATATAGCACTGGTAAATTTGCTGCTTTTCAGCAAAGGAACCTTTGTTCAATGCATTCTGGAAGGAAGTGAAAGATTTATGTACTTGCAAAATGTATAGAGAAAACTTATTCCAAATCTTTTTTCCCCTTTTCTTCCCATGTATCCAGAAAGATGAAAGGTAGAAGAGCAGGATCTGTGAAGGTGTTGCTGTTTCAAGTTTTCCAAGTGGAAGGAGTGTTAAATGTAATATTTACCAATGACTGAACAGAAGTATATGGCACATTTTGTATTTTTCTTGCCTCTTTGGCAGTTAGAGGAATTTGACAGTGACACAGGAGGTTGAAATCTGGACTCTGATGTGTCTGATTTTGATTTCAGTATGACCAGAAACATACCTAGAGTGTAGAATTTAACCCTGGCAGGAAAAACTGTTTCTATGTGTGATTAGTTTTGTATATGTTATTCCTTAGAACTAAATGTTGCTTAACTAGAAGGTACTCAGCAGTTGGCTCGCATCTCTGGCTCACTCTTCCCTTCTCAGTTACAGACTTCATTTATTTTCAGTCTTGAGTTGCAAAACACTACAGACACTTCCAGTGCTTCCAAAACTTTGTGACTTATGAGCTGTCTAGGAGTAGATGAATGGAGTGAAGTGAGAGGAAAATCAAGTAAATATAGATTAATTTATTTTGCTTCTCTCAAACGTTCTTCACCTATATACTAAGGACTGAGTGTAATAGTAATCAGAATGAAATGCTGTGCTTGTCTACCACTTTTCATCTCAAGATAATTAAGGTCTGTACTGTAAAAGAACCGTTCCTTAATTTCCACCCAAAACAGGTAAACTATCAAGGAATTTGTAAATTGCTCTGGTGTTATAGTTCTTCATACATCTCCTTCCATGTTAGATAGAGACACTTTGGTCCTCAATCCAATGTTTTTCTGCTTAAGAGGAGATAAGAGCTGATTTCTTGTAGTCATCGTAGCTTCTGGTCTTAGATTGCGTGGGTGGAGAATGAGCTGAGACTTTCCAGGGGTGTATTTAGGTTGTATGCCTTAAAGGTACCAACATAAATGATGTTTCAATTTTTTAAACAGAAGACTGCTACTTAAAATAGCCTAACACTGAAGTTCTCCTGTTTTTAATAGGAATTTGATCACTTCTTAGCCACAAAGTTTGCCACAGTGAAGCGATATGGTGGTGAAGGAGCAGAGAGTATGATGGGATTCTTCCATGAGTTGTTCAAGATGTGTGCGTACAGCGGTGTGACAGATATCATTCTTGGAATGCCTCATCGTGGAAGACTTAATCTTCTCACAGGTTTACTTCAGCTTCCACCTGAGGTAAGAGGCTTACAGTCTCATTGACATTTGCTCTGTGCCTAATTTATTTGCAATGAAATAAAAAACTACAAGTTTGTTGTGTTGCGAATGCCGAAGCAGTAAAGTTACCTGTGTGAGAGCGTCTTCCCCTTCTGTCAGCACCTCAAACAGATCTTTGCAGGAGGCTGTTAAAAAGAATTACAAGGAAGTTCTTTTTATCTGTTACCTGAAGCATGCTTGCAATTTCAGGAGTAGGAGAGCATACCGTTCTGTAAATGTTTTTCTTTCTGTGTGTTAGTGAATCATGAAGGGGATTTAACCAAATTTGTTTCCGTGCAGCTCATGTTCCGTAAGATGCGTGGTTTGAGCGAGTTTCCAGAGAATTCAGCAGCCATTGGGGATGTTCTCTCCCACCTGACATCTTCTGTAGATCTCGACTTCGGTTCACACAGGCCTGTGCGTGTCACTTTGCTACCTAACCCCTCACACTTGGAAGCAATCAATCCAGTGGCCGTGGGCAAGACACGGGGAAGGCAGCAGACTCTGCTCGATGGAGATTACTCCCCGGAGAGCTCTGCACAGCCTGGAGACAAAGTTATTTGCCTGCAGGTATTTTGCTCACAATTTGTAACTGATCTTTGTAGGACTTCCTGGACTAGCATGTGAATAGAAGTGGTGTAAATAGAAATACCAAAAAATCCTGAATTAACGTAGACTATCAAGAAATAGGATCCTCTTTAAGGAGAAAGAGAAGGGCAAGGAAGATTTCCAGGTGATATATGTGGTGATACTGGCATTTAAACAATTCCACTTCTAAGGTTTCTGAAGCACTGATTCTGATAACTTCTTTTATTTTAATAATACTCTGCATTGAGAGCTGTGTGTGCCTTTCCTCGCAGGCCACTTTTGCAATTAAACCACCACTGTTAGCCTTCTTTTAAATTAAATGGGTTTGGAGAAGAGCTATCAACAAGGTTGCAAAATATACAGGAGGATTTAGAATGTTGTCATTTTATCATGGTACAGTTCAAGAAAGTCTGCTGGAATAGGTTTTTACTCCTTGAGCTGTCTAAATAGTTATAAGTTTTCTTTTCTTACGTTGCATTCGGCTTGGAAATACAAGTGAGTCAATCTCTCAAACATTTTTGAAGCTGAGAGTAAAAATGAGTTGGGGCAGAACTGTTCTCCTGTGAAGTATAATAAATGTGGAGGAAGCTACAGGTAGAAGTGATAACGTATTTTGCATAGAGAAATGTTTTGCTTCCTTGGGGAAGGATGTGGATGCTGAGAAAAAGCAGAAAGGAGAATATGAAATATTGAGAATACTAGAGGCAAGTTGGGGTTTTATTGTTCTTTTTTTTTTTTTTTTTTTTAATTAAAAAAAAAAAAAAGGCTTCGGGGCATGTAAGTGCAGGAAGAAAAAAGTTTGTTGCCCAACGCATCTTCTCCTCATCTTTCAGTACAGTTATGTCAGTCAGTTTGATAAGATATTATTGCTTCTTAGAGCCCATGTCTCATAATGTTAGACCTTCACCATGTAGTAATGAAACTACTATGACTCTTTAAATAAAGATTCTTCAAGATAAATGGACCCTCCCTGTGCAAGAAATATTTAACTTCTTCGTTTTTGAAGGGGTAAGTGGTAGGGAGGGTTGCAGAGTAGAGAACAACAACATTTAACTCTGAGCTAGCCACCTCTGTGTTAGCAAACTGACTCAAAGTATTCCCAAAAGAAATAAAATGTTTCAGATGATGTGAACATCAGTACTTGTGATTGTGTCTTTAAGAGGTCTAAGAGTTAATTCTTACAGTTGTCACTTTAACTGCTCTCAAACAATCAAGAAGAGAAGAAAGCAGACACTTCCTCTTTCAGAATCTTGATTTGGAAGTTTCTCACAGTGCTTTCTCTTGAGAAATATAAGTTTAGAAACACTGAGTTGAGGTTTACTCTGGCATTTGTCCTGTTCTGACTAGCCTGAATGTCAGAGCTTGAGAGTAAAAAGAGTAAAGATCAGCTGAAGTGCCAGTGTTGGTGCTGAGCCTAGTTGAACAAGGTGTGAAGATCTCTTCTGGAACAGTGTGCTTGGAATAGATGAAGACTGTAAAACTCTTCCTTGGATAAGTACCACGGACACTTCTGCAATGTTTAATTGTCCATCTCTACTGAAGAGTGGCTTATTTTTCACCTTCCCTTAACTCCACTTCCTGGACGTCAAGCAACTTCTGGTGTCTGTGATTTGAACTGAAATCTGCGAATAAGGTCTCCCTGAAATAAATTTCACATTTGACATTTTACTGTCAGGGTCACTGTTCGATGAATTAAACTTGGTGGTGACCTTCCTTTTATGTTCTTTGCTAGTGCTGCCCAGAAAAAAAAAAAACATGCTAGTTTCCAGCTTTCTGTTAGAATGAGGAAAATCCTACCTGCCCCATAGGAATTGAATCCTCTGGGGTTGAGAGGCATATGAAGAGTCTTGTGTAGTTGGATAGTCACCCAGTCTGAAGGCTTTAATGCTTTGGGAGGTACTGAAGGCCATAAAGTTCTTTCAGATGTTCTAGGGTCTTCGCTCAAGTGGTATCACTGAGATGCAAACGCTTCTTAGGCAGCAAAAGAAACTGGAAAGGAAAAGTGAAAACTCAGTACTTCAGGAACAAGTGTGGCATGGTAAGGGGTAGACTGGGGATGCTGTTATCTCTCTCTTCCAGTAGTTAACTTTGGTTTTCTGTGATGCCTTTTAAAAAAGTCTCTGTATTAGAATTGTATAAAACCCAGTGCTGCCATTTAACTTCTTTTATATGCCATTCAGTTCCTTTTCCACTTTTTTTTTTTTTTTCTTTTTCCTATCATATCCATTTTGGTCTCTATTTGGTAAGGTGGCAGTAGGCATAAATCCTAGTTCACCAGCATTTAACTTTCACCAAAGAGTGTAGCAATGCTGTGGTGACTGGCTTCCTTTTGTTCAGGGGTCGATACCTCGCTACCGACTGCTGCAGCTTTGCGATAGCCGTGGTACTTGCAGTCACCCGTGCGCCGGTGGGTCAGTTTTAAGAGATGAAAGGTCTGTGCCAGGTAGGGATTACATCAGTCACTCACGTACAGACATTGGCTGCTCTGACCTTGTGTTTGTGATAACACTGTATAAAACTCAAATAAGGAAAGCAGTAGTGTGAAAGGGGTTAAGAAATGGGCCCGGTTGCAACGAGATCTGTTCTACCTACTCAATTTAAAAGATCTTACTTAATGAGTTACAGTTTTGATTTTGCTGTTCCTCCAGTGTTTTCTAATGAGACTTTTCCATCTTCCCTAATGTAGGTTCATGGCGATGCTGCTTTCTCTGGGCAAGGGATTGTTCCTGAAACACTGACCCTCTCTAATCTACCACATTTCAGAGTTGGTGGGAGCATCCATTTGATTGTTAATAACCAGCTGGGCTATACCACTCCTCCAGAGCGAGGAAGATCCTCTCTGTACTGTAGTGATATTGGTATGCATCTTAAAGGGGGCTTCTAAGAAAGATGGGGAGAAACTGTTTAGCAGGGACTGTTGTGATAGGATGAGGGGTAATGATTATTTTAAAATAAAAGGAAGCAGATTCAGACTGGATATAAGGAAAAAATGTTTTACAACGAGGGTGGTGGAACGCTGGCACGGGTTGCCCAGAGAGGTGGTGGATGCCCCATCCCTGGAAACATTCAAGGCCAGGTTGGATGGGGCTCTGAGCAACCTAATCTGGTTGGAGATGTCCCTGCTCCTTGCAGGGGGGTTGGACTGGATGGCCTTTGAAGGTCCCTTCCAACCCAAACTATTCCATGATTCTATGTATAGTTGAATCAGAAGGAAGATTGCCTATTGTGTCAAAAACTCCAGTGTGAATTCATGCTGTGCTGTGGGCTTTTTATAGCAAGTGCCTGTCAGCTCTAGGGAGTTAGATTAATATATCTCCGTTTTCATGATAGAGTAGAAATTAAAATTATTATTGATTATTACCACCTCCTCCTAGCAAAAATGCTGATGCTAAAAATATGTTCTCTCCCATCTGCTTTAAGTCAGAGACTAAATGTCAAGGGAAAAACTTGTCACATTTTTACATGATGTTATAAAATATTTGCAAGATTACAGTGAAGTCTAGAACTCGTGTCATTTGCAACTTTTAAAAAGGTATTGTAATGGAGCGTATAATAGATATATTTTAAATATATCTTGTTAAATTTAATAAAAATAATTCCATTGTGTTTTCTGAGCAAGATTTATAAGTCAGATACTTCTTTTTTTGTTTGTTGTCAGGTGGACTTGAGTCTTGTGCTATTTCTAAGCTTAAACTGGAAGTCTTTTGTTTTAGACTGGTCTTTCTTCGTGATAAACAGATGTATTATAATCAACAAGATCAGAGACATAGTAGTTAGTTTCCTTGTGTATGTCTCCTAGAATTACAAATATACTAATATAAGTTTTTAAGTCTTAACATCAAGTGTTTTTGTCTTCAGTTTTATCAAACTGAACAGGTAGATTCACTAAATCTGATAAGGAGATAACATATGTTATTACTACTTTTTCACTGGACTGGTTTTGTGTTGATGTGTTGGGGTTTTTTTGTTTGTTTGGTTTTGTTTTGTTTTGTTTTTTTTCTTTTTTCCAATCTCCCACATCCTTAGTTTTCCTTTCTTCTTACCTGGTCAGTGAGGAAGGATGGTGTTACCCATTTGAGCTTTAGGATTTTGCTAGGGAGGGAGACTTGGCATGGGTCAGGAATGGCTGAAGCATCTTAATTTCCCATAATTTAGCCAGATAAAGTACAAGAGAAGGACTTTGCTGGGAAGATTTGCAGCCAAATTGTTATACAGCAGAGAGCGTTAAGACATTTGAATTTTGCAGTGTTCTCTTTAATGAAGAGACCTTTCTGCTAGGAGGGCCATTGGATAGAATGACACCTAACCAAGGAAGAGGGTTGTTTCTGGCCTGTATGAACTCATAGCAGTGACAGTTAGGATAAGGAGGAAATGAAACTCAGTTTTTGTTTGAAAGAGAAGTGACCAAATAGTTCTCTCCTGTTCCCTGAAGACTTCTATCCAGATTTAAGAAGTTGTTTGGGAATTTAATGCTGGTAAAGAAGTTGTGCTCAAACTGTAATGAATAAAACAGGTTGGGTTAATTGCACTTTCTCTCAGGGGGCACTCCTCCTCCTTACCCCAGCTCTTATCACAAAAAGCATCTTTTGTAGGTTTGTTTTTTCAAATACCCTTCACCTGACTTGTCTGTAGTTTTCATCAGAGTAGGTGTGTGCCCATGTTCTTTGGAAGGGGTTGAGTGTGATGACTGTTGTTATGTTTTGAATCCCTGGGCAGGTAAAATTATTGGATGTGCAGTGATCCATGTGAATGGGGATGATCCTGAAGAAGTTGTCCGTGCCACACGACTGGCTGTCAAGTACCAGCGCCAGTTCCGCAAGGATGTAATAGTAGACTTGCTGTGCTACAGGCAGTGGGGCCACAATGAACTTGATGAGCCGTTCTTCACCAACCCCAGTATGTACAAAATCATCAGGTAAGGGTAACGCACCTAATGGGGGGAGTCTGATTGTGATGCGTTACTGAAGGTAACCGCTGGTGTTGGCTCTTGAAGATGCGGCTTGATGCCTCTTGGAGAGCAATCTTGCACATAGCCCTTAGATTTCAAATTCATGATGGCTAGTAGTCAGAAGGCAAGGTTGTCTTCTGCGCGGTAGAGGGAAACACAGATAATGTGGCAGAATGGGCAGGAAGCCAATGTGATGTTTGTCTCTTGTTTGCTTGGCCCTGCTGGTTCCACTGGGGACTCGTCTTTAGGAGCATTTAAATGTATTCAGATTCCATCCCTATCCCCAAAGGAAGGCAGACGTAAAAATTTACTGGCCAATGAATTCTGGTATTCAAGGTGAAGCATTTACAGAACGGATGGCTTGATTACAGTTAATACTGAAATCCTGTCAAATTGTCTGAAGAAAATACATGTGATAGCACAGAGTTAGTCTAACTGGGAGGTTTTTTACTTGCTTTTACCTGTAACTGCCAACTACAGGCACTTTTTTTTTTTTAAAAAAAAAAAAAGGATTGTAAAGCACACATCCAAGATAATTGTTATCTTTCTGGAAATGCCAGGAAAGCAAACTTAATGCAAATGAGTATAGTGCACCAGGACATCATTTATTTTAGTTGTCCATGGTACTTGACAGTAGTAAGGTGCTATTTCTGTGTTCTGCAGTGACACTGTTTTCAGGCTTAATGTCTATGGGGTTTGATTTCCTCCCTGACAGATCCCGTAAGAGTATCCCAGACACATATGCAGAACACCTAATAGCTGCTGGGCTCATGACTGAGGTTGAAGTGTCTGAGATAAAGACGACATACTATTCTAAACTGAATGATCATCTTGCCAACATGACTTTGTATAGTCCACCTCCTACCAACCTGCAGGCTCATTGGAAAGGCTTCGTCGAGCCTTCTGCTAAAATCACCACTTGGGACACAGGTATGCCTGTACCACTTCTGCAGTTTATTGGAGTCAAGTCTGTAGAGGTTCCTGAAGAACTCCAGATGCACAGTCATCTTCTGAAGACCTACGTGCAGGTCAGTAGGGCGTAATGATGCTTCTAGTCCCATTGCTCAAAGATGTGACCCGTTACAGGAAAGCCTCTAGACACAGCAAGGCTGGCAGTTAGAAAATAGCATAGTATTCTCTAGGAAAGACAGCTGTTGTTTTGGAGGCTGAGATTATGCCATTTTTCCTGTAGTTTTGGAGAAAGACATATCCTCTCCTCCAGATCTGACCATATACTTAATTTTGTTACTTCAACAGTATTTTGTTGCGATGAGGACAAAAGCTTATAGAAAATGCAGTTTATTATTCTTGAAAATAATAGAAACTATTATGATAAATTACTATCATTTATATTCTTTATGATTATGATGAGTTCTTTGTGAGAGAATGAATCAGGAACTTGGTAATAGTGTTGACAGTCTCTAAAGCCAGTAGTGAGTGTTTGTTATATATATGTAAACATAAGCATGCACATGGCCAAGTCGGTTTTTGATAGCTCTTAAGTTTGTGTGCAATAATTGGATTGGTTTGGGTTTGTGAACATTTCCCTTTGAGTGATGACTGACCACATGCAGGTGTCTGGTTGGCAGACACAGAGAGGCCGTGCGTTGAATATTTCAGAAGACTGATGTTCTTGTCTTCCCAGCCCAAGGCAAGAACATCACAGCTGGGTCTGATCATTTGTCTGCAGTTCTGCAGGCCAGAACAGGGGAGAACTCTGGAGACTGAAATATTTACAATCTGGTGTCTTTCATCGCTGCTAACCAGACAAATCAAAAGTCTGTCAAGAGCAGGCTCTCTGCTGTGCTAAGATTTTTAATATTTTCAGATTAAGATCTAATTTGTCAATCCACAGTTTGTTGACTGGTAAGTGAACACGTGGGTCATCCATGGTTCTGTGGTCTGCAGGGCAACCTTCTTTGGTGTGTGCTGAAATAAGGCTGTGTTTATTCCAAACCAACCTGAGCTGGCTGCAGGAATATAGCATTTCTCTCCATAGTGTTTTATTTTCCAGTTATAGATGGAAAATGGCAAAATAGTAACTTTTCCTTGTTGTTCGCTTGTTTAGTCAAGAGTTCAAAAAATGGAGGAAGGAAAAAAGCTGGACTGGGCAACAGCTGAAACCTTAGCTTTTGGTTCCCTGTTGAGCCAAGGTAAGAGGCAACTAGACAATAAAATATTTTTGCTTTGATGGCAATGAAGTATAACTTCAGACTTCTTAGGTGTTTATAAGTCCAAAGATTGATATGAAGTATAAATTTGACAATTAGCATTTGCATGTTACTGAGAGAAGGTAAACACGAATGAGTATGTCACTAATATTTGTAGATTGAGTACTAAATGTTTTCAAAAAGTTGTTGCTCCCACGCACTGCCCAAAAAATTTGGTGCACACGAGCAATGCAGCTGACATTGGTGGGGCCTCCCATACACTTACTTTTAGGGTGTGTTTCATGCTGCAATTTCTTTTCCCTGCTCTCTGGCCTGAATTCATATCTCTGTTTACTTATGGTACAGAACGCACATATTTTACAGTTTGCTTCAGCAAATTGGACCACTTACCACAAAATAGTTCTTGGCCACAGAGAGGAGAAAAGAGAAATGTCTGAGGATCAATGTGCTTGTGAGTTGGAGCTGCCGCTGGTTAAAAATTCCAGCTTAGATTTGGTGTTGCTGATGAGGGAGAAATTCAAGAAGAGACTTCATAAGTAATATTTTAGGAGTGGGGAGTTCTCCTGCATGTTTTCTTCTTACATGACTTACTAATTCCAGTGTTTTGTTTATTGCTTGGCAAGGATTTAATATCAGACTAAGTGGACAAGATGTTGGCAGAGGAACCTTTAGCCAACGACATGCAATGTTGGTTTGCCAAGAGACGGATGATACCTACATTCCTCTGAATCATATGTCCCCAGACCAGAAAGGTTTCCTAGAGGTAGGCTCTATGGTCCACAAGACACCCTTCTTCAAGTTGTGCTGAAACGGAATGCATATTTTGAAGCTGCTGAGACATATTTAGGTAGCCTATATATTCCGGCAAACCCCAGATACAGAGACATAAAAACTGTCAGGGCACCTCCTTTCTTTGTAGTTACCCTTTTTACAAATTTAACACGGAGTTTTGCTTTTCTTTGAGAGATCAACTATTATTCTTGTCCCCTCAGTGTCTTCATTAAAAAAAAAAAAAAAAAAAAGTTGACCATTAATTGCCTGTAAGAGTGCATGTCCTCAGTGTGCCTAGCACTGATGTGCCTGGTTCCAAAGGTTCTTAGCCCTGGGTTGTCTTCATCCTCACCCACCCCTACAAACAATTTCCTTTTGTTAGGTGAGTAACAGTCCCTTGTCTGAAGAAGCTGTGCTTGGTTTTGAATATGGAATGAGTATTGAGAGCCCTAAGTTACTGCCAATTTGGGAAGCTCAATTTGGAGACTTCTTTAATGGAGCCCAGATAATATTTGACACTTTCATCTCTGGAGGTGAGTGCACAAGGAGATAATAGATTTTAAATTTAATCATTTATAGTAAGAACATTTTTAGAAAATCCTTCCATCTTTAAAATAAAAGGGCAATTTGTTGAGAAAATAATTCTGTTTTCTCAATAAGTCTTGTGAGCTTGCCTGTGTGGCCCTGACTTTCTCTGAAGACAATGCATCTAAAATGAAAGACACTCCCTCCTTGGCAGAAGACAGTCATTCTGAAAGGACAGTTGATTATATTAACAGCCTTTCTTCCCCCACTGCTCCCCATATGTTTATTTTACTGTATGTATATATATATAGATATATGATAGCTTTTTAGGCTGTACCTTTCCTTCTCAAGGCAGCTGAAAAATTCCTGAAGCAATACAGAAGGAAAACAGTGATTATTTAAAACAAGCAAACAAACAAACCTCACACCACTACCATACAACCAACCTCTCAGTTTGACTCTAGCATGTGTTCTGAGTGCTCAGAAACTGCAAAAAAACCCTTTTTGAGCTGGAACATGCTGAGAAAATGCTATGGTGGATTTCTAGAGTGGGGTTCCTTGTATGTAAGCATCCTGAGTTTTGATATCTAGCCTCACTTAGGCCTCTGCTGTCCTTCCATAATAATAGATGGAAGTTCTCAGAGGCCCTCTTATCCCACCCAACCTCAACATCTATTGGAGGCTGGAGTGAATTACCTTGTGCGTTTAACTGTAATCCCTTAAATAGCACGGGAAGTTTGATGGAGCCCAGGGGAATTAGCCTGTGGCTGGCACTGCTGTTAGCTAGGACTGGCTCACAGCCTGGGTCACACCTGCAGAGAACCAAATGAGAAGGTATTCAGAAAATATGTAATGAATTATGGTTAGGGGTTTGCTTACTGGAGAGCTACCTTTGAGGACCCCTGTTAGTGAGGAGGATAATTCCATTAAGAGGATTCTTGCATACCATGGTGACGGCTTAGACAAAGTTTTAAAATCTTCACTGCATCACATGCTCCACATAAACGCTTAAGTCTTCTGGAAGCCCAAAGTTACACGACAATTTCAGAAACTTCAGGTGATCTTATGTGTGCTGTTGTGAATCTCGTGGCAAAATGCCAGCAGCATGTTCCAGACTTGCATTTAATGATGTGGAAATCAGTTGTTCTTTTCCCCCAGAGTAGTTTGTGCAAAGTAATATGTGTCTTGCAGCTTTATGTTCTGTGGAAATCATTCTTTCCTTCCTCTTCGCTGTGTGTTTCTAGGTGAGGCCAAATGGCTTCTGCAGAGCGGGATAGTGATTCTTCTGCCCCATGGCTACGATGGTGCGGGGCCTGAGCACTCATCCTGTCGGATGGAACGGTTCTTACAGGTACCCTGCCACCCCTCACATTCACATATCCCTCATCGCAGCACTGGCAGCCAGTGCTCTGGGAGTCCTGTCACAAAACGCCACATTCCTGGTGTACCTGCTAGTGACATCAGAAGGTGGAGACTTAGCAGGATTACACCCTCATGACGGGATAGGAATGGGCTGGTCTGAGAGTGGAGGAAGAAAGGGTACTGTGATAAGAAAGTGTAGATCTAGAAGTGATGAGGAAGTAGTTTGGGTTTAAACGCTGCCACAACAGCTCTGGTGCAAGGCTCAGACTGAACCTTGTAATAAATGCTTGCTGTTCCTGTTGCATCTCTGTCACTTCCTGAGGGGGTGCGTTGGTAACGTTTGCATCGTGCTTACGGAGGTCCTGTGACCTCTGCAAACAGCCTTAGTGGGACACGGTCCAGTACTGCCTGCTGTCTTCTTCCTGATTGCTGCTCCTCAGCAATGTCACTGTACCACAGAGCGAGTCCAGGAGTGAGAAAGAATTGCTGAGCTGCAAATAGCAGACCTCTGATGAGCACTTCTTACAGAAAACATTTTGAGGGTTGGCATCAGAAACAGGCAGCCACCTTCTTGAGCAAACCACTCACAGATCTGTCCAGGCACAGATCATACAAACAGAATGCTGGACACTGTTAAATATCAGTTAGTAAATCTGCGGCGCATTTTTTAAAAAAAAAAAAAAAACAAAACAAAAAAAAAGAAACCCAAAAAACAATGCTATTGTGACTGTAGTAAGTAAATGAAAGCCTTTTCATCTGAGTAATGGCTTGAGGGAGATTGCAGCTTGCTCAGAGGGATACTGCCACTCTGATGGAGAAATCATGACTTCTCCAGTGGTAGACGAACTGTCACGCGCTGGTTACAACATGCTAGAAGGAGGCAATTCAGATACAATATTCCTAATTAAATATTAAAGCCATTTCTTCTCTGAAGTTGTTCTTCCCTGGCAATCAATTGTCTGAATTGGGATATTTACTCTCTGTCAGCCTGCCTTGTGTGCCTGGATTCTCTCGTGTATTTGGTGCGCTGCTTGCTTCTTGACAAAGTGTTGCTGTGTTCCCCTTGCATAGATGTGTGACAGCTCAGAAGAGGGAGTCGATGGGGACCAAGTCAACATGTCAGTTGTGCATCCCACCACCCCAGCACAGTATTTCCATTTACTCCGGCGGCAAATGGTCCGAAACTTCAGGAAACCTCTCATTGTTGCTTCTCCCAAAATGTTACTCAGGCTCCCTGTAAGCTGAACACTTTATTTTCCTTTTTCTTTTTTTTTTTTTCCTCTCCTCTTCTTCCTCTTCTAATGTGTTCTCTTCCCCTTTCTCTTTGTTACTCCTCTCTGTTCTCAGATCTCTGTTTTGGGGTCAAATTGATGGGGTTTTGCCTGTTTGGGGCTGGATAGATTGAGGATTCAAGCTGGGTGGAAGTGAGCTAGAAGTAGGGTTGATTCTAGGTCTGGTGGTGTTCTTGAGAATCTTACCATCCCACCTTTCATCAGTGGGAGTGGGAACGGGAGCAGGAGGGAGAGGGAAGACTATCTTTTGTACTTACCAAAACCCTGTCTTGGTATTTTCTCCCCAACTCTGGCCTGAGGGAAAAGTCAGCAGGATTTGGTAACTTCAAACTCTCCTCCATGTAGGCTGCTGTATCAAGTTTTGAAGAAATGGCCCCAAGGACAACATTCAAGCCTGTCATTGGTGACTCCTCAGTAGATCCTAAAAGGTAGCTCTACTTTTTTAGAGGAAAACCTCAGAAAGGAAGTCCTGTCCCTTTTTCCTACCTAACAGCTCAAGTGTGAGGTGATGTGAAAGACGTTTCAGGGAGGGGAAATGCTGTTTTATGGTGGGTGACTTAGCTTTACTTGTTTCTCTTTTTTTTTTTTTTTCTTTTTTTTTTCCTTCTGCCTACTTGGTGGTGGGTACCATACCTGTCTGCGTAGTAGTAAAGCGTTCAGGCTTTCAGCCCGTGCCCCCACAGGGAGGATGTGACCACGGTTACTAATCTGGTGGGCGCTACTCTGCGCCATGCCTGTTAGCTAACAGTCACTGGGAGCAGCTCTTTGTTCTGGTGTTGTAAGAACTGAGCTGATGAAGTGAAGTTAGGGCAATAATAAATTGTGATACTTCAGATACTATAGAGAATCCTGTTCACAGTGGACAATTTTCACCTTCATTTTTTTTTTTTTTCCCCCTCCTAAAATTCTCGTCTGGTCCCTGTCCCAGTCGTACCCGAGTCTGACAGCATCTCTGATATTTGCACACTCACCCACAATCAAAAGGCTGGCAGTATCTCAGCATCTTGGTTTTTTAAGGGCGATGGTGAGGGACAAAGGGTGAGGTTTCTCTCCTTGCCTTTATCCGGTAAGGTTAGGCAGCCAAGACAGCTCTGATTGCTGGAGGGTATTGCCTGTCTCCAGCAGGCAGTTCCTCTTTGGCACGGGAGAGAATTGTCTCTGGAGATACTTCTCTCTCTCTCTCTGGTTTATTCTCTAAAGAGAGCACATAGATGACTAGATTCGACGAGGTGTTTAATTTTTAGATAATTAAAGCTAAGAAAGATTAATCCCATTGTAAGGTAACTTTCCCATGATTACTGAAGAAACAGGGCTCTGGCACACTGTGCCCAAAGGTTAGTTTGCCAACTGTTGGAGGGGAGCGGGAGGGAAGGGAAGGTAAAGAAGTGAAAAGATGGTCTAGGGTAGCGATTTGTTGTCTTTGAAGTTTGGCTGGTTGTTTTTGTTGAAAGTGTGAGACTGTTCTGCATAGAGTTTCTGTAAAACACTAAACTTGGAAACATTCTTATTTTTCTTCAGTGTCACCCAAGTGGTGTTCTGTTCTGGTAAGCATTACTATGCTTTGGTGAAGCAAAGGGAGACGCTAGGAGAGAAACAGCACAACACAGCTATTCTGAGACTTGAGGAACTGTGTCCTTTCCCTCTGGAAGCTCTACAGCAAGAGTTGAGCAAATACAGCCGTGCGAAAGGTCAGCCAGATTTTTACCTTTGTGTTTCTAGACTCTTTGAAGTACTGTACTAAATCTGTTGCCTGCCTTTTAAGATGAAGTGTTGTAGTGGCTTTCTCCTCTTTGCTCTTCCCCTTGTACATCTAATGTTTCTGGAGTGGGATAATACAGATGTTTACCACTTGTGCTAAAATAACTTGTCTCTCTGCTATTGTTAGCTTCCATAAAGTACTACTAAAAATCATAGTGAACCGTTTGGGGTGTTTTTTGTATTGGTCTTTGCAGTCCAGTCCTTCAAGTAGCTTTTGAAAACAACAGTTCAAAAAGTAGAATATACCCACCGTATATCCTAATGGTGGACATACTTTTGGTTTGACTTCAACAAGGTGTGACCTGCAAGGGAATTCAATCTGACAAGCCTTCATTTCCAAGATAGTGCCAAAACAAAAAAAAAAAGGCAGAGGTGCTACAAAAGGAAAAAAACTGTTTTTCTTGAGCTGCTGGAAAAAAAAAAAAGGTGCATTTGTAATGTACCCTTATCCTTCCTTTAGTCTTTATCTGGAGTCAAGAGGAACCACAGAACATGGGTCCATGGTCCTTTGTGTCACCACGGTTTGAAAAGCAGCTGGGGGTTAAGGTAAGGTGTCCCCACAGGGTTTTGGTCTTTAAAATGAAGTTTGAAGTTCTTCTTGAATGCAAAATTCTGTGGTGCTTACACAAAAAGTTAATCCTGACACCTAAACAAAATGTCAGTTCTAATTTAAGCTACTTATGCACTTTATAGCACCACTTAGCAGTGATGAAAAAGATTGGAGCTTTCTTTTACCAGGTTATAGTTTAAGTAGATAGGATGATGAAAGATCTCAGGTAGGAAACAACATGCTTGAAGTGAGCAGGAGGAGAATCCAAAGCTGCTGTTTACTCTGGTAGATCATGCACTATGAAATTCTTGGAGCCATGGTCTTTGGGAGATAATGGATAACTTCCTGCATTACTTCCAGCTGGGACTGCCCAGTATCTGACAGTAGATACTACCATGGCATCAGAGGACCTTAAGATGTGATCATATGCCTGTGCTTCATTAATCATTTCCTCCTAACTCAAATTTCAGCTCCGTCTTGTGAGCAGACCTCCTTTACCAGCCCCAGCAGTTGGCATTGGAACCCTACACCACCAGCAGCAGGAAGACATTCTTACCAACACATTTATCTAAGTCTTTAACAGACGGTCTGCCCCTGCTGTCAATCATGTTTGGTGCCTCCTCCTATGAAGAAGAACAAAATCCAGACCCTTATGACTCTTAGTTCTCCAAAATGGAAAAAGGAAGAACGGAACAAGTTCTGTAATAATGAAGCAATTTTTTTCATGTAGGGGAATACCTACAGATGAGAGGTGATGCCTGTTACTCTACATATTTCTTGTTCTCTTATAATATTTTCTACAAAACATCTTTTTAAAGTTTTAAAAAAAAATCCAGTCCAAGGGACAGATCCATGAGGTGGCTATAAAATACCTTGTATCACATTGCTTATCCGCACTTGACAGTTCTCTGCAATGGTGTGTGTGCGCGGAAACAGTTTCTGTTTCCACAGAGGTGTTAGTGCTGTTTGGTTGAATAAATGCTTCTCCACGCCTGGGAATGAGCCATTTCTATAGCAGTGTGTTGTGGATTTTCTCATTTCTTTTCCTATGGGCCAGGAATTAAATCTGTTGCAGCTGTTGGTGTTCTTCTCAACACATGAGTTGTTAAAGCAGGATTCCTGGTGGGGGGGGGGAAACCTTGCTTCAGGCACCACTATTTCTCTTGCCTGGAGAAGCAGTGCTTCCACATCAAGCTTGCAGGGTGAAGGCATGCTGCAGGGATTGTGCCATGTTTCAGAACCACATTTTGTAGAGGCCAAACCAGTTTCTAGAGGGTAGCCTGAAGAGTGACACTACCTCCTAGCTGGAAAATTCTTCTCAGTGTCCTTCTGGGTTGTTGTTGGGGTTTTTTTTTTTTTTTTTTTTTTTTTTTCTTTTACCCCAAGATTGTGCTATTAAATTGGTCCATTGGTTTGGTCTTCTGTGTTGACAAGGAACATATAACTTCTCACTAGAAGAGCCACAGGGAAGTGCATTTAAGAAACCATCTCTTTTGCAGCACCAGGCTGCTGTGGTCTTTCACCAGTTCTCGTGACTGTGGCCTGTTTTCAAGGGCTCACTTCTGCTCAGTTTCCTCTTTCAGGGGTCCTTAGTTTCCACACAAAATCTTGCTCATGCTGGGAGAAAACTGAAGTTGTGACCAAGAAAGAGCAACAGAAAAGAGTCCAAAACTGGGGCAAGCAAAGCAGAAAAGTGCACTAAGGCAGACCACAAAGAGTTTGAGGGACAATTGCTGAAAGGTCTAATCGTGAGGCCTCTTTGAACTACACGAGAAGCTGGAATGAGGATGAGAAGCTGGAGAATTAGGTCTGCTGTAGCAAAAACCCCAAACACCATGGCTTTTTTTTGTTTGTTATTTTGATTTTTTTCATTGCGGGAGGTCCTCGTCTGGAGGCCTGTTGGGAGGTTCCTGAGGAAAAAAACCTCTTCTTCACAATGTAGGTACTGCAGACTTTGTCTTGAAAAGATGTGTTAATGAAACAGGTTATAGAATAAATAAATGAAAGGAAGAGCAGCAAATGACAGAACAGGAGGGTAATCAGCGAGGTTTTCTGAGGGAGCTCAAACAGATACAGGTATTCAAGCCCTTTGAAGAAGTTCCTAAAATGCAACTTGCTCCAGCAAGAGAGGACAGTGACTAAAAGGAGTTCAGCTTTAGCCCTCACAAGAAGTGACCACAGGTCTTCCCCTTCTCACTGCTTCTCCTGACGGCCCTGAGGAGGCTTTTCCTGAATCTCACTTTCTCCTTCCACCAAGAGCAATTCCTCCCTCCACAGTATGTGGGAGCTCGGCGTCCATTTAGGGGACTGGTGTCTGCAAGGGGGTTGTCAGGGCTCCCTAAAGCCTCTGTTACACCATTACTCTTGCCCTTCTGCTTGCGTGACTTTTTTCAACTTAATGAGCGTTTGGAAGAAACACGAAAAAAGCCCTTTGCCCTCCACTCCCAACTACCCAGGCATTTCTGTAGCCACATATCTGTACCCCAGCCATGTCCAGCTCCTGGTTGGAAAGCCCTGGCAGTCCCTGAGGGAAGGTTTCAGCACAGCTGTCATCTGAAGGAAGGAAAGAAATTGGGAAGCAAAGGATAAATGACCAAAGCATTGAGGTTAAGCAGGAGAATAATGAAGCAAGATGGCAGAACAAGGCAGGTTCCAGTGTTGTTTGCTCTCCTGCTACTCCACGGTAGCTCTGCCATCACCACAGGATTTTTCCCAGAATTTTTTTTTCTGTTATTGTCTACTTGTCTGAAGTTGGCACCTCCCTACTCCTCTCAAAGTTATCTAGGGGAGCATGCTGGAATAAACCAAACTCAGCCTGATCCAAAGACCTTTTTGAAAAGAGACAAGTGGGGTTTAACCAAATCCAGCGCTTCCAGATGGAAAGTCCTGGTAGGTAAGGCAGGGCAGATCACAGGCAGGGTGTGCATACATCTGGGGAAACGGCTCCCAAAAGCAGCCCTGAAGCATACTTTGGTATTTTACCTTAATTAATTCACACATTATTTCATTAATTCTATATAACTGTAATCTGTTCTGTGGTCTTTTTTACATGACTTGTTTAGCACATCCATCACACTGACATGAAATCATGTTTCTTCCACTTTGCTCTAGCAAACTTCACAACTTTTTGTGCATTCTGAACAGCTTCATCTAATCAAGACTTTGATTTAAATTTCTGCTCTGAGATTTCCAAGGATTTCTTGCTATGGTCGCTGGGCAATAGACTCTTCCAGGTAGAGATCACCTTTTCTGAGAATGGCCGGAGCTCTGCCTGTCCTTTACTTCTTGCTTGTTTTAACCATAATATTAGCTAATAACAGCAGCTGCTCTTTCACAGGGGTGTGGTTACATTTTGTTTGGATATGGTACTTGGGGTGCATACTTCAGTTTGTTAGACACTTTGCCCAAACAGGCATTTGTGTCCTGCTCACTGAGTTTTGTACAACTTCTCTCCCAATACTCTGCTCTCAGAGAACCCCTCCATTGACAAGTAGAAAAAGGAGGCTGAAGAGTAACGGTGCTTTGGCTGCAGCTGTAGCTAAGGAAGTTGTAGAGCACAACCATCAGCCTTGACTCCAAGCTGATTACATAAAACCACAGTTTCACTATGAGAATACACACAAGGGAAGACCTACGTGCTGCTCACACGCAGCCCGTGCACGTTTGTTACCTCATGGAGGAAGGGATGTTGGAGTGTTCAGAGCCCATTTTGTCCTCCTGTTGGGAGACACAGCTATTTCTGGAGTGCTGCTTGCTTACATGTCCCCAACACAGCTTCAACACAGCTCTCCTTGGTATCGCTGATGCAGATTTGTCTGCAGAGTACTCCTCTTTCGTGACGGTGTTGTGGGAGGGAGTTTCCTCTGTGTGCAGAAAACTTATTTTAGGCAATTGCCAGACAAAATGGTATGCAAGTTGGGTGACACAGTAACAGAGCAGATGACAGTCCTTGGACAGGATAGTTTGGTGGGTCTTCAAAAAGCAGAAGTGAAGCTTTATTTGCTGTTAGGTAGCCAAAAAGCTAGCTAGAGAGGAACGTTATGGCCCTTGTGGGCTGAGGTGCAGAGGTAATGACAGAAGTTGTGGATGAATGTTCAGGATTTTCAGAGAGAAATGCAAGACTAGAAGGAAGAAAGTAAAGATAGTGAAGGAAAGATGTTAGGTTGAGCAGCTCATAAAAGTCAGCAGTAACTCTCGGTGACAGGAAGAAAAAACATCAGGAAAACAAATATTTTAAGGCAAGTATTTTAGTAATAGTGATGTTATTTTACATTTTTTTTTTAAATCTAGCCTGAATTTTGAAAGCACAAAGTTAAGAATACCACAATAGTATTATTTTTGAATGAGCAAAGAAAACAATCTTGCTTTTTTTTTTTTTTTTTTTACTTCTGTCACTGGAAATTTATTCGTAGGTGGCACAGTAACATTTTTTTCAGCACACCTGAAGTGGTGCATCTGTGCAGTATGGACTGAAGAAAACTCCTGGACCTTTTATCACATCATGAAAACACAGGCCAGCAAGCTAACAAGACCTGTAATTTAAGGAACTTTTAAGATCAATATGGCTAAAAATCTGTAAAAACGTTCATTATAAGAAACTTCTTGAAGCTCAGCTATTAACCCAGCTATTAGTTTGTAGAGTATAATTTACAAGTAATATGCTAGGGCAATTAATTATGGGCATTTATCAGACTATTCAGGAAATAGAGGTGAAAGTAATTGCTTACAGGGTAGCTCGTTAGTGTTTGTAAAATTATGACTATATAAACTGGCAGAAAAAGCCTTTCTCAGTGATTTCACATGAGGGAGGCTCTTGAACAAAATTCTTTAAAGATACTGTAGCAAGGTCTTGGTTACGTGAATTTCTCAACAGGGAATGCAGAATAAAGCCCAATATATGGATTGAAGGGTGGGGAGGAGCCATAATCCTTCACAGGTCTCATATTCTTTCTTGGTAACTTGGCCTAAACCAGGAAGAATGCAAGCCAATGAGTTAACTCAGAAAGAGTAATTATTATTTTTGGAGTAAGTCCAGAGGAGGCCATGAAGATGATCAGAGGGCTGGAGCACGTCTCCTATGAGGACAGGCTGAGAGAGTTGGGGCTGTTCAGCCTGGAGAAGAGGAGGCTCCGGGGAGACCTGATAGCGGTCTTCCAGTACCTCAAGGGGGCCTACAGGAAAGATGGGGAGAGGCTGTTCAGTAGGGCCTGTTGTGATAGGACGAGGGGTAATGGTTTTAAAAAGGAGGGAGGTAGGTTCAGATTAGATGCTAGGAAAGTTTTTTACACTGAGGGTGGTGGAACACTGGCACAGGTTGCCCAGAGAGGTGGTGGATGCCCCATCCCTGGAAACATTCCAGGCCGGGTTGGACGGGGCTCTGAGCAACCTGATCTGGTTGGAGATGTCCCTGCTCATTGCAGGGGGGTTGGACTGGATGGGCTTTGAAGGTCCCTTCCAACCCACACCATTCTATGATTCTATATATAAATTCTTCAGTAAATTGTGATAACCCTTGTTTTAGAGATCGTTGCCTGTTCTAACAGAGCTCTGCAGGTTCAATACTCATTTTGGTGATACGGGTTCTCAGTCCAGGCACTGTCAGGTTCTTTTCACCCACAGACCCGCGATTTTATCGAATTAATGTGAATTTATCACATCCATGGGGGTGGATGGGGCGCTAGTAAAACACACCGCTGCCAAGCCGCTAAATCTACGTCACCAACATGAAGGAAACCTACTCAAAACCCCTGAGGACTGTGAAGATATGAGCGTGGCTGCGGTTCAGACTGAGGAGAAGGTAGTTTATTCCTTCCACAAGCCGAAACGAAATCCCAGTGAGTCCGGGCGCCGAGGGAGCGCTGTGCCGGGACCGGCCTCCCGCACGGCGCGCAAAGCACTCTGGGAGCGCGGCCGCCAGCAGGTCCTTGGCTGTGATGGCTGTCCGCTGACAGCCTGATCCACCCCGTAACGGCAGTTGTTCCCCGCCGCCCATCCCGTTCACCGCGGAGGAGGAGGAGGGAGCGGGGCTG
>WHYT01016975.1:0-17449 GCA_009806455.1 Tetrax tetrax
TGACACAGACAGCCTGCATCTCTGAGACAAACAAACAGCCCTATATAAACCGTTTCTGTTCCTGACATCCTCCAGTGATGAAGATCCCACAGTCTCTCTCCAGTTTATCTATTGCAATGCTTTGCCATCCTCAGTGTTAAAAAGATTCCTCCTAAAACTTAACTTCTCTCCTTCTTGCTGACATTTAAGATCACGACTTACCGATATCCTTCTCTGCAGCATCCTTTTTTTTTTTTTTAATATACAAGACTACCTACCTCACTCCGTCCTAGGTCTCCTCTACACCAAGCTTTTCATCCTTCTTCCCCCTTTTCTTTCAGTCTGCCCAAAACTGGGCGCAATGTCACAGCCGAGGGGTGATTTCACATGCCCTCACGAGATGCTCTGTTTATAACACCAAATACAATGCTAGCTTTCTCTGCAGGAGCTCCTGTCTAGCTTTTGGCTTACGATCCCCCATCCCCTCCATATTAGTAACAGCTATTTCAGGGAAATTCTTTGCTTTCGCATCCATTCCAACACAATGTACTAGATGTTTTACAGCATGGTCCTGCCACACACCTCCAATTCTGAAAGTTGCTCTATATAACGGCTTTTAGAGATGAATACATTTGCAGTAGCAGTATCTGAATGAAGCACTTCCATTAATACAGTAAAGAACAGAAGATGAAGAGTTTACTGGGTGAATCCACCTGTGAGTGCTTCAAAAAATGAGTTTGAGCTATCCAGTTTAGAGATGATACATTTGTGTCCTCCAGCCTCACCTAAGCCAACAAGCTCCCTCCTGTCCACCGGCTGACAGGCTCCCAGCGCTGGCCAGGAAAGAGAAAGAGGAGAGCAGCAGCATGGCTGTGGGGGCTCGGGGAGACACAGTTGCCGTCACTCGCAGCCACCGACCTCCACACCACTCTCACCTCGGCTCCATCCCTCTACACCCCACCGGCAGCTCTGATCTGATTTACTGATCTATTACCCATTTATATCAGCTTCTTCAGGACAAAATTGAAGCCTGCGTTTCCATGAAAGGCTATAAAGAAACCCACACACATTCAAAAATCATTACAGGGTGATATTTTACTCTGTTAGCCCATTAAACAACAGATGAAATACCAGGCTACCGAAATCATAGCAGCGGTGTGGTTTCTAAGACACAGCCCTTAAAAGACCACATATCTTTTATTCTCATAAACTATATTTTTTTTATATTCCAGAAGCCATCATCTGCAGAAAGGATATTATCTTATCGCTCGGCAATGGCAAATCTATTTTCAGTAAAAAATGGGTGTTCAGAGGCTACTAGTATCACTCACTGCTGCTTGCAAATGTTGGCGTTACAATTGTAATTTCTTCTGAGTGGAATCATAGAATCATAGAATCATAGAATGGTTAGAGTTGGAAGGGACCTTCAAAGGTCATCTAGTCCAACCCCCCTGCAAGAAGCAGGGACCTCCCTGACTAGATCAGGTTGCTCAGAGCCTCATCCAGCCTGGCCTTGAACGTTTCCAGGGATTTAGATTAATAACTGAGACTCCAAAAAAAAAAAATTATATATTTAAAATATATTTACCATGTTAGTTCCAAACTGGGTTTGCAAGCTTGGACTTGTTCTCCAGTCCCTGGAGTTGTGCATCAAGGTCTGCCTATGCCGAAGCAGCGCTTCACACTAAAGCAGAAATAATTTAATGCAGCCTAATTTTTTTCATGGAAGCATCTTTAAAACCACGCATAGTTTCCCAGGAGTCCCTGGAAAATAGCTCAAGGTAAACAGCACCACTCTCGTCGAGGCAGACCAGGCAGGTCCCACCGCCGCTGCAGGGCCTGGCGAGCCCCCGAGGCCACGAGCACGTAGGCTGTGATCCCCGACACAGCGGGCATTTCTGAGCAGCTTAGGGGGACTCAAAAACCACAGAATTTGTGTAGCCTGGGAAAATAAAGAGCCATTTTGGCCGCAAGCAGCCCCAGGTCTGAAAGTTTACTGATTCTCCTGCAGCTCTCAGTACAGGCCAAGCCTCTGAGAAGCTGTGCAGCTCTGCCATGCCTGTAAATCACCCTAGCCAAGCAAGCTTGGAAATTGGAAATATCTCCCGTTACCGGTTACATTCACAGTCAATCCAAACCATAAACACATCATGTTCTTCACCAAATTCCTGCCAGAGGTCCTGATGCTTTAGAGAGGCTTTGAAGCTGCTGGTTTTACATCCCAAACAAGGTACCTCCCAGGAATCCTTAAATACCTCCAGCAATAATTTATTTAAAGACTTTTTTATACCAACGACCTTTCTGTATTCCCTCTCTCCCTGCCTCCTGGAAACTTTTGTCTGCTCAGATGTGTTACAGCAGTTATGTTTCGTGACTGATAATTATCTCATAATGAAAAACAAGTCACAATTAATAAAGCTCAAAACTAATACCTGCTAAACTCATTTAATGATTTAATGAAGTAGGAGAGAGTCTTATGAAAAGATTTTAAAAGCAAGGGACTCAATTTCCAATTAGAGCCAACAATCACTCAAGAGCCTGCAGGCTCCCAAGTTAAGAGAACGGGAAGAAAGGAAGGCGAACAAAAAAAAAAAAAAAAAAAAAAAAAAACCACAAAGATTTTTCTTTGTGTACTTCTGCAATGGAAGACACTGTCCTTTATGCTATTTGTGCTGTAGCAGCCTGTCCAGCTAGGACAGCTTAGCCATGGATTTTAAGAGTTCAATAGAAACACACAGCACGTTGCCAGGGTTTGCCACACTCCCCGTTTGTCCGGTGTACGCGCGGCATCCGAAACGCGGACATCCGAGCCCAACTCTCGCAGTAAGCGCAGTCCCATAACAAGATGGCACATTTCTGACACACACTGAGTGTGCTGAAGGGAAATAAAACCAGCTGTGCCTCCATTTTGGCAAGGGAACTGTACCTGTGTTGGTAGAGGTGAGCCGTGCCCGCAGCAGAGGGGCGACCGCAATGAGCCGCTTCGGCACGGGGCCAGGCCCGCGTTCAGAACAACGCGCCCCAACCCGCTCCCAGGGCAGAGACCTGCGCCTGACCGAGCCCAGGGCCACGTGCAGGATGCATCCCCACCGCCAGGACACAAAGGGACGGGGCACTGGGTGGAGGACAGGCACACATCAACGGGACCAAACAGAGTCCTACCGGCTATCAGCCCCAACGGCAGGCGCCGCGACCAGCGGGTATCGACTCTGCAGGAGCAGGAAACACTCTGCTAGCGAGCTGAAGGAAATTACTGGGTCACACTTAAGTCCAAAGACAACGCAAGTTCAATTTACAACTGTAAATTTGATTCTTGAATGATGATACACCTTTAAACGTTTTCGCACTCGACCAGCTCTGCTAATAAGACTAAAACTAATTAAATAACGTGCTATTCATTAATCACTTCTACGGAAGAGAAACATTGAGTGCAGGGGGCACCCTACAGAGGAGTTTTCAGTGTCAGACTTTTACCAGGAAGTATATCACACAACAGCCTAAGCATTAAAATAATCCATAATCATTTCTGAGAAAAGCAGGACTGAAGGAAAACACCAAGCAGTAGGCTTTCAAAGAACAGACAAGAAAAATCGTAGTTAGGGAAAGCATTTCCTAGACCATCAAAATATCCAGATTTTACAGAAATTACATCAGACCCCAGTTTGGTTTATAAGGCACTTAAAATCTGGGGGAAAAAAAAATTCCCAGCAACTTCAACAGGCTTTGCCAGCAATCAACAATTGCAGACAATGAAGCAGAAGAGACAGGGAGCTCAAAGCCATCGGATGTGGGCAAGTCAGATCCAGCTCAGCACCAACACTTCATGCAAAATTGAGGCATTTTTCTTTTTCAATCCATTATACCTACGAGCACACTCTTTCTGGGATATTCCTTTTTCCATCTGCAGTACTAACCCTAGTATTTTTCAGCTTATTTCCTCCTAAAAAACTGGTGACTGAATAGTTCAAATAATGAGATGTTAACGTCTCATTTCTGGACCTGTCAGGTGGCACCTCTCTGATGTCTTCACCTCTAGTGAGAGTGACAGTTCCCAGCCGGGCTCCGGAAAGCTACCCTGAGGCTGTCCACCCACAGGACTTCCCTGTGACTTCAGAGCAGCTCAGTGGCTGAATCCCTCTTAGTTATCCATGAAACTCTCAACTGTCGACAGTTTTCAAGGTGAAAAATCCTACAGTTCATACCCAGGAAATAAGTCCAGGAGGATCTACAGACAAACTGCACAATTTTAAAATGGGTAAAACAATGAACACACATAAATTCGCAAAGAGTCAGATCAAATCTCACCTTCTGTTCTGAACATGCTCATGAACGTCTCTGTTTGCAGCTTATCGTCAGGCCAACGCTCCTGCTAGCCACGACTTTCACAGCTGTTCCCACCCTCGCTCCGAACACAGCACCCGGACCACACCAAGAGGTAACCGCTCGCGTGGGAGACGGGGACAGACAAGGCAGAGGAAGACACTGCACAGGCAGGAACAACCTGCAGGGTTATCATATCCATTTCTTCTTTCCTTAAGATTTTCAGCAGATTCTACGTTATCTCCCCCACACCGTGGGGACACGCGGAGGACACGGGGAAGCAGCTGAGAACAATGGCAAACTCTCCACGGAGCAGCTCTCAGCTGGGATCATGCTCTTCACTTGCCTTACATCCAGATGAGTTCCGTGTCCATCCAAGTATTATATTTATCATCCATCTGTATGATATATCTCATAAAAAGAAAAAAAAACATTCGACACTCCTTCCTTTTGAGGCTGCTAAAGGTCACTCTGCCTTGAGTGAGAAAATCCTGGAAAGTGAAATAGAAATTACACATGCAGTACAAGGTGCTCCCTGTCCCCTCTGCCACACCACCCCCCTGCCTTTTTGCCCTCTCTCAGAAAAAAAAAAAAAATAGAAAAAAAGAAAAAAAAAAAAATTCTGAGAAGTTCACAGCTCCTCATGATGACAAATGTTGGGACTCCAAGCCCAGAGCCGCCTGCGCTCCCGCAGTTATTACCATGCCAAAGGAACGCCGTGCTGCTTACAGATCTGAGGGTATCGACTGGCCACTGAACCACTCTGCAAATTGCTGAAACTCCATTTACTTCGATGGCTCATGCCTGGCTCAACGGTGATTCACACCACCTCCCTCTTGTCAAGTCACACACGATTTATATTTTATTTTTACTAGACCTACAAGAGTTTCACATACTTAAACACAAAAACACTTGCATGATTTTGGCCGATGTCATTTATGCTCAGCTCCTGTACGTATGTATCTCCAAGGCAAAGACAGCCTGCTCCCTGCCATACGCAAAGCAAACTGTGAAGCTGGAATAACTTTGTCCATTCTTTCCTCTTATAAAACAATAATTATTATTTTCATGCCCAGGGCACTCACAAGGGTTTGCAATACAAGACAGAGTTTCCAAAAAAGCTTTTCAGTTTGTGGTCTCCAGAAATTTTACGGTGAAAGCTCGCAACCACATAGAGAAAAATTTATGTCTGTTAACAGTAAGCCTCTTTTCTTACTTGCGTTTTATGGACCCCCTCAGAAAAAGCACATAGGCCCCCAAGGTGACAGACCACAATTTAAAAATCCTGTTGTAAAGGCATCCTGAGCTGTTTACGGGGACACTGTCCCTAAATACTGCACACCACCTAACATATGTAACCTTGATATAAAGTGCTTATTTCAGAATATAAATCCCTGAACCCATTTTTTCTCTCCAAAGCTAGAAGTTCTCCAGAAGAACTAAAAGCAAATTCAAAATCTGTCTCCCAAAACCCCCACAAATTTTCTCAGCTGACTCAAGTGGTCAGCTCTGGGTTCTACGTTGGATGGTGGCAACGTCAGATGTCTTGGACACTCAGACTCCATGGGAGAAACAATCTCCCCCTGCTCACTCTGGGACAAGTAAGACTCATAAAACACGTGATGTGGTTAAACTACATCCTTGTTCTACATGTAGGAGAAAAGAGCCACAAAACTATACTTTGTCAGAGTCAGGCGGAGTCAGCAGCAAACGGCGTCACAGCTCCCTGTCGCAACCAGGAACACCTTACGCTCCCCTTGCCAGGGAACGAGGGCAGGTGTGGTCAAAAATTGGGAGCTCAAAGGGTTTTTCGCTGCGGCTGTCACTGAACATAGGCAGTACCACAAACCTCGTGTGCAAGAGATCGGCATCACCAATACCCTCTATCACGCTCCAGGCTGCTTGGATAGGGGAACACCATGATTTTAAATTTCATTGCTGCAAAATACAGGTATAATTTATCTAGCGCTTAACTTTATGGCTTCATTGAATCACTGAACTAAGATGGATTTAAGCCCTAACTTAAATGGTCTTGCTTAATCAAGGTCTATATTGGATTGGAATTATTACAGAAACACTTCTGTGGCGCCCAAACACCCTCTCCCTGTCTTCTCTTCCATAGCCTGCCTGAGGAGCAGCAAGAAATATTTAAAGAAGTTAATTCTCCTTCCCTTTTTAATAAAATGTTCTCTCCATCTATCCCCAAATCAAATTTAAATATACAACAATAAAACACGCATTAGTCTTCCTGTCAGAAATCGCAATCACATCTCAGGTGAAGAGCACCAACTCAGCCCCAAGGCTGCAGCCAGCCAGGTTCCATTTGACTATTATGTTCTCTGGGAAAAACAGAAAGAAATCTATCTGTGCTGACACAAATGAGATTGCAATAGCCAAAACACCACAGCTGTTCTTGGAATATTTCAGATAATGCTCTGCCATCGTTGATATTAGGAGCGCCTGTCTCTTCCACTGCTCTGCGACAATAATCAGCATGCCAATAGGAATAGCTGCCACCCTCCCAGCTGCCCAGCAGCTCCTACAGATTTAATTTTGGCTATTATTTTCTCTCTGCAACACTGTATTTTTTGCATCACAGGCATTAGGAAAAGAGGCTGCTCAAGAGAAAATGAAGAATTTAGCTACTCTGCTGTAACTATAAGGGAGCACAGCCCTTGGATTGCGTACATGGACCTCTCAAGACAGCAAGGTGTCCCAGCACGTGCTTACGCTAGAGCCTGTCAGTAATTGCCCCAGCCTCAAAGCAACTTACAACCTGCTTTAAACCAGGTGTACGTTTGGGCCCAGATCCCCAGAGGCACTGAACATCATGTGCCATGAAAAACAGCTCTGCATCCCGGGTGCCATGTTTGATCAGAGGATGGATGCAGAAACACAGTTCTTCTGCAAAACCATGGTCGAACCCAGGAAAGGGGAAATGTCTTAGAACAACAACAGGAAAAAAAAAAATATTGCCCTTCACTAACAAAGGAAAAGTTAGAAAAAGTAACTATTTCATGTTTTAAAACAATTCTATGAAAATTGATGCCATAAAAACCAGATCTCCAAGATGAAATGTCCTTACATCAAGCATTTTCAAAGGCCCAAACCTCTGGGACATCACTGAGATTTATGTAAGTTCTATCTGATCTATGGTATCTTTCCCAAGGGCATGCTAAAATTCTGATCCATGGTGCTTTCAGAGAATCAGAGAAGTCTGAAATAGGATGCTGTAGTATTTAGAAATGGGCTGACAGAATGGACCGAACACATATGACAGGGAAAAAAAATTTTAAAAAAAAGCAAGCTTAAAACAGTTGTGTAAGATGTCTTCTTCATATGCAAACCCTGTCAGCTTCCAGTGAATGACACTGAATTGCAACACAAGACCATTTCCCTCGGCTATTCCCTGTTGCACAAATGCCAATGAGTTCACTGAATACATAACAGCAGATTACAATATCTAAGCACGCCTTGAGAAACCACAGAAATCCCATAATATATTATTATAATCTATATAAAGCCTTCAGTAAAGAGGTTAATTATGGATTAAATGGTCATGCTTGCTTGTGTATCTTCAGGCTAGTGATCCTTAAAATGCAATAATACAATCACAGAGATCTTCGTAATAGGAACAGTGGGATTCCTCCCATCCGTTTTTAGCCATCCAAACGTGAAACGCAGTGCCACTAGTAAGTTCTGCCTACAGACTGGGAGAGAGTAAGCTACTGAAAGGGGGCAAATTCAACTTCAAATGGTTGGTTTAGTTGGGATAAAATCACCCATAGAGGTATCCATGGATGAGAGACAATGCCTGCCATCTTGTCTTAGCTGAAGTACCTAAGCAAAACCATACTTCAGCATCTTTTAAACCTAACTGAACTCAGCCTTCCCGGTTTCTGAATATAGGTTTATTTAGATTTCAGTTCTTCCTTGAAAGGGCTAAGATACAAATCAAGTCCGGGGGTGATGCCACAGCATCACCAGGCATCTTTTAGTAATTTTATTTCCCTCCTGAATTTACAAAATCATGTGTAGGGAGGAGCGGGGTTCAGCTGGAGGGAGGTTGTCCAGTTGGGAACATGTCAGCCCGGAGCAGCGCCAGCTGAGCCCGCAGGTCATCGTACCCTGAGCTACTGAGTACCTGAACTCATCTGCACAAGGACACGAATACCATGGAAGTTCGGTTGCTTTAATGAGTTTATCAGGATTTTACAGTAACTTGTAATTAATTTCATACTCACTGCAAACCACCGAATAGTATCTTTCAAACAGAATTTTCCAAGTGTAGATTTGCAGTTGAATAAGGATCGTTTCCCCAGAAGTTTATTTAATACACACTGGTTTAACATCGTTTATCAGACCAGGAGGAATCCTGCATTCAGAGGACTGGCCACCACTTCAGTAAATAAGCACTCTCAGACGTGCTCAGCCCACAGAAATTTACATTTTTAGTCCTGGGACACCGCAGTTTCTTTCCTGGTCAAGACAAAGATGGCTTTCATCATGCTGATGTTTTATTCCGAGATCCTACTGGCAAGCTAAAATTTCAGTCAAAATAAGTCACAGATTCAGTACTGGCAAGCTGAGACAGAAATAGAACAAGTTAGATAGAGTTTGGATGCTGCTCTTTAAAAAATCCTTTTTGCCTGGAAGTGACACGACACTTAAGAGAGGAACTTAGGTTCCAGTGGGTTATCGTCAAGAAAATATAGGAGCCCAGTGCCCCTCAGGTGATTCAGAAAATTCTTCAGAGACCCACAGCAGACCACATGGGTTTTCACAAGAGAAATTCATGCAGCAAAATCAGCACTGCTGGGGTCCTGCCCCCAAGGCATCTTTCCTGAAAACTATCCCAGTGGGCTGGGAAGGAATGCAATACGATATGGAGTTAATGGTGGAGGACTAAGCGCTTGCCTTCATAAATTACTCATTAATAAATACCAGAAAGCCATTCTATAGACCTTAATCCCTGAAAAGCCCAGCGACTGGCATGGCTGGGATCTTGTGTGTCTGGGATCACGAGTGCACACAACAAATGTTAGCGGTGGGTGTAAAGTGAGTACCTGGGTATCACAGACAGGTTCACCAAACATTCCTGTGGGCCTTCTGCCACTTCACCACAGACACAGTCACACTTCAAAATAACATTACATTTCTAAACTCTTCCTCGTATTGAAGTGTTAAGAACATGCTGGCGAAACAATGAAGGGATAATGTGTTTCATAGCAGGATGGAAGTCTAACTTTGAAGAGTAAATGGAGATGAAACTCTCAGACTATTTCAAAAAGCCCAAAGCAAATTACCTGAGAAATATTTCACTCAGTCCCATGCAACTATTCCATGTATTTTACACACACAGAAGGTCAGCTGTCCTCTTTTTTCCCCTCAGCATTTTCCTTGACCTAGGGCCAGGCTACCAGTGTCACTTCAGTTTGGGTGTGTGTCTCTTTGTGATTTGTGCTGTTGTCATGGATGAATTTCTAGAAATCAGCTTCTGACTTACCTGAGAAACTGTTCTGATCTGAGAGTGGGAGAGAGATAAAAAGAGAAGACAAACAGAAAGAGAAACCCAACAACACTACGCCGGGAGAGGCATCCACTGGCTGGCATCATCTCTCTCCATACTCTCCCCAAAAGCAAGCAACTGTCTTATTTACGAGGACCCGTCATGGTTTGCCCAGGAGGGCCAAGAGCGACGCACAGATACCGCCTTGCAGAGCGGCTCCATTTACATTCCCAGCGAGCTCACCTGTTTTCAGTAAATTTTGCAGTTACACTGCAGACAGATCAATCCTGTGATTTGCTTTCAGCGGGGAGGCGGGAACCCCCTCTGACATTTCCTATTTTTAAACAACTGAAGTTGTTTTGTATTTCCTAAACCATATTGATCCACGAGGCTAATGATAGTTTTTACTAAAGCTCCCTTTTGTACACTCTGTCACAGAGGAAGCCTTGGAAATTACAATTAGCGATACGGAAAATGTTTTAAATTCATTTTACCACACAAGTCTGCTGCCAGCTCCCACTATGTGCAGAAGAGAACAATAACCACGAATTCTGTCGCTCCCGTGCAGAAGTACCAATGGATGACTACACAAGCAATAGAGGAGGCTTATACAGGGTGCAACTGCTACACCTTTAATTTACATATTATCTGTTATATGATTTAATAATATAATTAACACAGACATGGTCCTACAGTCCAAATATACTTAAATATATGCAGAGCTCCTCCTCCAAAGTAATTTAATTTTCAGTTTGCCAATGGAACGAGAAAACAAGATTTAATTTTAAAGTCATTCCCCAACCTCAGAGCGTGAAAAAGTTGAGGGCAGATAAAATATCTTGTTAACATAAAGGGAATTTGTCAAAATAAATGTATTAGTAAGGGACCACATCTCTGATAGACATGAAAAAAAAAAAAAAAAAAAAAAAAAAAGTTAAAAAGGCTATACATGTTCATTTTAAGAAGAAAAAATCAAGCAGTCCAGACAAAGCAAAAATTACTTGCACCACATGAATTCTTTGTACAGCCCTGAAAAAACCACACTTTTCTCCCCACAGTGCAATTTGGTACTGGTATCTGATACACTGTGAGGGCAAGGAAGGGGGGGAAAAAAAAAATTCACCTTTCCTTTAAAAGTTGATTAACGCAGCATCCCACCAGCACGCGTCCAAGGCGCAGGGGCTCCCCAGGCATGGCTCACCCGACAGTATGCCGTTCCTGTCAAGCCTTGGCTGACAACGCCCTGGGTTTGCCCAGTAGAGCCCTACACCTTTCTCGCTGTACTCACCACACCAGCCTATTCAGCGCGCTCATTGTTCCAGCCAGCAACAACCCCCGGCTAATTGCTACACGTGAAAGGGAAATTAAAAGGATCGTCCTTTGAGACTGCTACGTCTGCTTCCAAATAAATATAATTAGCAGAGAAGGGGAAAAGACTGTAATTGCTTCAGACTTAGTGGTATAGAAGGGATTTAGGGATTAATATTTTGGGGAACAATCCGTCTGCCAGCTCAGTGTTTGAGAATGCAGAGTAATGACAGGACCTTGCAACCCCAAAACCTGCGATCCTTCAGGATGGAAAACCAAGGCCAACTGGCCAAAAATGGGACCAGTGAAGCTCATTGGGGAGATGACCTCCTGGCACCTTCAGGGAGCTGACATCAATAAACAAGCACATCCGCGGGACGTCCCAGTCCCTTACAGAAGCAATTCTTGAGGTGCCTTGTCCAACACTGGAAAACCATGTAATTACAGGAGATGGGGGACATTGCCAGAGCTTCCTTCCAGCACTGAAAGACCTCATGCTCACATTTGGTAGCAGAGGTGGCGCAGACACATTACAAAACCCAACACAGAGGCAGATACAACAACAGAAGACCTCCTCTCTGCTGCAGGAGGCAGCAATGGTTTCAGTGCCACTACGAAGCCCTCCCTTTTACAGAGAAAGAGCTTTGCTACTGCCTGGGTTTGCGATACCGGGCTCGCGGCCCCTCATCATCTTGTGCAGAGTCGCACAGCCCAGGGGCGGGGGAGCTCAGCTCCTGAAGGGAGCCCTCTCGCGAGCCAGCTGAGCCACTCGTCCCACTCCACACCACCACAAGCAGATGCTTTTACTTTCTCGCATACCATGCTGCTGAGAAAAAAAAACATTTCAGAGCATATTCTCAGATGAGATAAACACCTCAGAATGCATCAGAATATAGAGTTGTGGGGTTTATTTAAAAAAAAAAAAAAATCCTTATTAGCAGAGAGCCATCTGAGATCTAGAAAGTGCTGAGAGCCATGCAATTTTGAAAATTCAGCTCTTGTTTAAGTGAATTAATGGGTGCTGAGTGGCTGTTCGGTCTGAACTCAGTACTGTGTGCTTAGGCTTTCAGCCTATGCACAATGGTACGAAGAGTGGTATCTTTAATAGACTGACTGAAAGCAGCCAGAAAAAGTAGACAACCAGTTGGAAAAACGTGAGCACAACCCAAAAGGTTCGTGCTCCTTTTCTCTATACCGGCTTCCTTGAAATATTACCTCCTTCCACCAGAAGTGCTTCATTCACAGCCCTCAACCATCAGAATTCACTTCAAAATTTGCATTAGAAACAAGACTTTCACAAATTTATTTGGGAAAATGAGTTAAATAGGATTATTTTACTCAGTATTTCCCTTCCTGGTGTCACTTGAGTAAGACCCAACCACACTTTAGTTACTTCCCGAGTATCCAACTCCATATAAGCCATATTCTTATGGAAATCTAGCTCAAAAACCAATTGTGACTGAAGCTAACATATTTTATTAGCTTCACAAAACCCAGTTTTTGTCCAGCCCCTCACAGACAGAACAGGTACCATTTTACCACAGATCTCAAGCCACACAGGTTACGTTGTCACGGAAACACAAACCCAACCAAAACAGACAATAAATGTTCACATGGTTACAACTCCCTTGGTCCATCAGTCCTCACCTTCCCCTCCTTCAGAAAAGAGGGGAGAAATGTGCTGCTACTGTGATTCGGTCAAGCATGGATACCTAGAGCTGCTCCTCTCCACTCCCTGCTCTTCAGAAAATCCCCAGACTCGCTTTGAGGCAAGTCCATGCTAAAAAGGCAAACCTACTAGGTTTATTTTTCCCTAAAATAAGCAACTACAGGAAGCCAGAATTAAAACAAAACAAACAAACAAAAAAAAAAGGACAGAAAAGGAGAGTCTTAACTTTCCTTCTGGAGTTCTCTTCACTTGTCATAATGTTTAAGGATCTAATGCCTGTTGATTAATTCCCCTCTTTATCATCAGCTAATCAACATGCAGCTCCTACTATGTCAAATTACCCGAAAATGATAAAAATCAATGGAGTGTGTTGTTTTTCCCCTTTGCAGTATATGAAATCCTACCTGAGAACAATACCAGAATAACTCTGGGAAACACTTAAGACCGTCACTCAGCACAGAGACCGATATCATTCATTTTTATTCTGGTCATGTTTTGAGTAGTCCTTCCACCAAACTTCAAGAACAAACAAGTCGTTTGGACCAAGTGTTTTGGGCTGACTACCTTCTCTCTTTTGTTAAGCTCTGAAGCACGACAGAATGTGTTATTACATGTATCATTCAGACTTAAGTAACTCCATAAAGTAAATGAGAAAAATATACTTATGTTAGGAAATTCACTGCAAAACACACAACAGCAAAATTTCCTGGTGTTCTTGATGCAAAGCAGCTGCAGCATTGCAGACATCATTTTGGTATCAGATAAGTTGACCATAACTAATTTAGTTACTATGCTAACTCTACTACTTTAACCGATCAACAGGAACAGAAAAGGAACACAACTCAAACTGGGAGTTTGTTTGGCAGTGCCTCCTGTTAAAACTAACTGGAAAGGAGCAGTGTTCACATTAACGGGATTTTACAATAGATACATATTCTTACACGGCTGACAAACAGAGGCAAATTTAAAATTACACGAAGGCTTCAACAACAAAGCGATACTCACGGCTCCTTCAACTCCACTGTGGGATTCAGCAATGTAGTGCGCTCTGCGGACATGGCTTCCGATGTGATGAAGGAACAGCTCTAGGAAAACCTTCTACCAACGATCTTCATGGTAAAAGGGGAAGGTGTTAAGCTGTAAACACACACTTTTCCTAGAATACCACAGCTTTTCTCTCTGGAGATGGGAAACAGTGGCATTACATCAGACACCGCCAGCACGCAACTGGCTTTCCCTTCTCACAAGGCTAGTATCAAACACATCTGAGGAGACAAACCCCTGAATTTCCTCATTTCTTCACAGCTGTTGTATTCCAGGACTAGTGAACGTACTAGGTCAATAAATGGCACAGCATTCGATCACTGTTTTCCTTCAGAGCTTGTAATTCAGTATCAGACAATCTGCAGAAACCTGCACAGATGCTTACCAAGCGTTTTTTCAAGACTGCTGATAGTTAATCAGGACCAGAGGATGGTTATTGCCCTGTATTATATGTTTCCAAGCACATCTGATGAAAAGAACATAACCAAGGAGATTCTTTAATATACCTTTACAGCATATATTGTATCCCATTGCCCCATCAAAGCCAGGGAGAAGTGTTGTGGACATCGCACAGCACACGCTGGCACAATCCTAAGGTCCCGAGGCCAGCTACCTCTGTCTTTTTTTAATAAACTCTGATTATCTTAGGAGAATGAACCTAAGATGTAGTTCACAGGCAGCCATTACATTTTTATTTCCCCAGGCTTGTGGATTTAATTGACTGTCACCCATGGACCTCATTAGATAAAGCCCGCAGGCCTCCATCATGCAGTTCCTATGTTGCGATGCCACTTTTGCAATCCAGAGCTTAGGTCGTGTGTGGAGACTTGTCCAGGTTCAACAAACCCGGGTCAGTTTTGCATCCAAGCCAGGGTAGAGCTACAGTAGATATCTCTTCAAAAGCAGTCTAAAAGGCTGCACAAAACTTCTCTGAGGAGCACTCCTGCTCCCAGACTCGCAGCTTGCTACATCTGTCTGCCCGGTGTCTCGCCAGAGATTAAATTTTCCTGGTCCACACTGCCAGTTCAACCTCAGTCTCCACAACCACTCAGCCAAAAATTCAGAAGAAAACCAGAGCAATAGAAACAAATAAGAGTGCAGACAACACAGGAACCATAAACCATTGCCAAGATGCTTGCAATCACCTAGTCCTCACCATTTCATCATCCCAACTCTGAGCCAGTCCTTGTTTTCAGATACGCTGCGGGCCCTGCCTTTGGTGTCCCAGCCAGGTTATTTTGGCAGGACGGGCTCTGGCTCAATGCCAAGGCATCACTCGGCCTCAGGATCAAGGCAGAACGGTATTTGTTTTTCTGCCATGTAGTACTGGCTTAAACAACAACAACAAAAAAAAAAAAAAAAAAAAAAAAAAAAAAAAAAAAAATCAAGCAGGCATGAAAAGTAGTTTGCCCTTTTATTGTGCAAACCAGCAAAAATACATTCCTCCCTGCAAGTCTTTTTCCAAATTAAATATGTATTTTTTTATTGTAAGTCTCCTGGAGATCAGTCACTTGGTAGCAAAAGATTAAAAAACCAGCATTTAACTAGACAAAGGCAAATAATCAAGCCATTGCCATTCTGAACAGCTACAGGTTTTATCCAAATACTCAGTGAGTTTATTTTTACCTTCGTCTAAACGCTCTCCCTGAGTGCAATTTTGACCCCATTGTGTAAAATGGCACGAGCCCACCTGACTTCAGCACAGCTCACCTATTTGGAAGTCTCGGTCCCTCAGCGTGAGGCGCGTTTGAGGACTTCTTGAATGCCACAAAGGAAAAGGCACCAGCGCGGCACAGGCAATTCAAAAGGAGCATCGCCTTACGCTACCTGGTGAACCCCGGGTTCTAATCTCTGCCCCAAGCTCCTGGGGCACTATGAACATCTCGGCGCACGCCTTTAGGCTTTCACGATTTCGCAGGGAATTCAGTTTGCCTTTGTATTCCCAAGCTACTCTGGGTAATTTGGGATGAACAGAGGCTCTCATCCCCCCAGGAGCCTCCAGGCACAGGATGCTCAACTGGGAGCTACAAGAGGATGTTTTAGTAGGACAGTTTCCCCAGGGCACCTCTTTGATTTGCTTTCTGTGTAGCTGGACACTGCAGTTATTCACTTTGGGCTCATGATGCTTTCTCATTTATGTCAGCATACATACGCTGCGCGAATCACAGAACCCGTCCATCAGATGCCCACCTCTGAGCAAGGTCTGGTACCGGCTTTGCATCTGGTTGCACTCCGTAGTCACCGGCAGCTTTAAAACAAAACTTGTACAGAAGAAGTAAATGGGACAACCAGTTACTCATCCCGTGATGATGCTAACGCTGAAACAGCTTCCTGTAAGACTTGAGCAACAACTCTTCTACCCAAGCCATTAGTCAGTGACATGGGAAAGCCACTTGATAAAGCCAAGGCTGTAGGTATAAATAAAAATAAAATGACCTTAAATTGCTAGCTCAGCACAAAAGGGCATAAAAACTGGGGAGAGCAGAGACCCAAGTGTTACCCTCTGCCCAAGGAATAATAACAAAGAGAAAAGGCAGAATCAGCACTCCGATCTCGCTGGCCTGCCAGGGCCCGGCAGGTAGCTCTGTGGGGCCAATTAAAGGGCGGTGGTGGGCGGTGGGAGAGGCAGTGACCTGGCCAGCGCGCTGCCGGCCGGAGAGGTGTAACGAAAGATGGCAGTGACGGACAGCCCGCTCGCGTGGGCCTTTGGATAAGATGCAAACCCATTAACAAAGCATGGTGGGGGGTTCCCCCTGCGTGCTACGCACAAGGTGGATCGAAAGTAAAGCACTGGGCTCTTCCCTTCTGCTTCCAACCCTGAGTTTTAGGGTACGAAGTACCCATCCATCTATCTATGGGGCTATCACATCTGCCCCCTGCCAGCACTATTTCCACACCCGGCTGGCAAAGCAGGAAGGGAATAAGCTTTGTACCTGGCCCTGCGTGAGTCCCCTTTGGCTTAATTCAGGGTCGGAAAGGTCAAGCCCTAATAAAAGGAGATATTTCTTTGAATGACTTGTACTCCTCTCCTCTATCACCACTTAATGAACCACAATTGAGACCGTGAGGCGTTACAAGCTCCTGAGTGCGTGCTATGGCTGAACTGCCGGAAACCATAAGGAAGAGCAATACCACTCCATCACCTGGGACGGGCTCTGCTCCCAGGGCATTCCTGCGCTTCCCAGCAGGGTGGGGACACCAGCTTTTTTCTATTCTGCCAGCCGCGCTTCAACGTTCAAACATCAGAAATGCCAGAGCAGCAGAGGACAGAAAAAAAAGAAAAGGGAGTTTCAGGCTGTTGTGTCAATAAGTGAATGCTGAATTTATTTTAATGACTTGCTCAACACAGTCACATGGAGAAGAAAGAGAATCACAGCAAGGAAAAAACTACCACTCCAAAATTGCTTAAGTGAGCTTTACTGTAATTTTGAATTTATTTAGAAAACAAACAAACTTCAGTCAAGCATAGGAGAAAATAAGGCAGGCAAATGCAAACCAAGTAGTGGTTTCTGCTGGACAGAAGTCATAGTGAAACCAGAAATGCAATTTAAAAAAACCTAATGTCTAAGACACCGCAACACTAGGAAGAAGAAAAAAAAAAAAAAAAAAAAAAACCACCC
>WHYT01016975.1:23917-34021 GCA_009806455.1 Tetrax tetrax
TCTGCCACCTTCTAAGCAGACGAAAGTGAACAAAGCTCCCACAAAGATCCCAGGTTATTAAAGACTTTGCCTTTTGTTTTGCTTTTTTAAACTACTTTTTCTTTTCTGTGAAAACAACATCACCTATGTCAACAGACTTCGGCCAAAAGTAACCTACTGCAAAATCCTTGCCAGTCTGGGTTTTTTTAAACAACATTCCTTCGACATTGCCTTGCTAAGTGTGACATTCAGACTTACTGCAGTTACAGAGCTGCTGAACTCAAGGAGCAGGGGTTAAATGGGAAGGTACGCTTCTTCCCAAAGATAACTCACTCTTCCCCACACCCCTCCAACAAAGGAAGTTCTAATGCAATACAATTTGAAGACTAAAAGACAGAAGCAATATCAGATTACACACGACCAGAGTCTGCCGCATACAGAGAGAAGAAAAATGAGATAGGAAATGGTAACAGATGTGGTGTGTCGGAAGCGTGGGACACCAAAAGGATCCCTGCAATGCCGGACCTGGTGCGCTAGCAAGGCAGAAATCACACTGCTGGCTCTGGTCCTCACAGTTTGCAGGCCTGGAAATTAATCAACAACGAACTGGGAAAGGTCATTAAAGAAATAACTATAAATTCTTTAAAAGACCTTAATAAACCTCCTGAAGCAGCAGCAGCCGCCAAAAACTGTAAGAAGTGCAGTTGCTTTATTGGACTATAAAACTGGAGAGGGGTCAGGACAGAAGGTGAGAGATGGGGTCAGGATAAGCAACGGCAGGTGCTGCTCTTTGGTATTTTAAAACTCTGTCTTTAACCATTCCACTGATAGAGCTTTTGTGCAGTTGCACTAAATACAGCAAATAGATGTCATCTGTGGGACTCTGGAAAGCTCCAAGCAGGCTGGAGGTCAGCGCTTAAGGGCTGCTCAGGTGCTAGGGGCTTCCCATCAAAGCCCACTGCTTCCAACGTGGGTCTCCCCACGGGGCTGTACCGCTCATTTCCTCCATATCCATCAATAAACCACCGCACAAAACTGCTAGGCAAATAACAACCCATTTCTAGACACTTTTGATTAGGGCTGGTCAGATTTGCTTGAACAAAGGCCTTTACATTCTAAAGACCAAACATGTCATTTGAAACATCACAGGTTGAACTACCAGGAATTTTTAATAGAAATGGTAAGCTGTGCAGTCCCAGGGAAGAAAAATTCCACTAAAAGCTGCCAGATCAGGCAAGCCTGCAACTGGAACTCTGATCCCTTCTATCCCAGACCATTATTCAGGTTATGAAAGCACATTTACTTCCAAAAAGTTTTGTAGACAGACTGCTGTCTCTATCAAGTACTTCAGCTTAAATAAAAGGACAGATAAAGAGACTTCTAACCGCGCAAGCTTGAGGAGCTTCTGAAGGGCTTATGAGAGTTTGTAACAGAATGAAAGGCTTTATGGCACAGGGGGATGATATCTATAGTTTTTCTCCCATGCACAAGAGGACATCTCCTTTCAGGGGCGACCAAGTCAGAAGTTAAGTTTAACCTATCAACCTGAACTTACCAAGTTTTCCATCTGACAAGCAATGCTTTATTTGACTGACAACATTACCACTTAATTTTGGCAGAATGCAGGTTAAATAAATCTTGATCTGCTTTGAATTTGTTGGAGCTAATGATTTTGAACTTAAAGGTCTTACAACTAAATGGCTGTAATTGGGCAAATATGCTAAGTTACTGCAGAAAGTAGAAGGTACCTCGAAAGAAGAAACTGCACCAATTTATGCCAAGAAAACTGGATGTCAATGAATATTGTCAAACTGTTCTCTGCAACACCAGGTTTCTGGCTCAGACAAACATGTTTCTCATCTACAGTGTTTATCTCCTGCCAATATAAATCCAGTCAGACTGGCTCCATCTAATTCACACTCAATATGCCTTGCAGAAACAAACACAGAAAAGAGAAGTCTTTATCAAGAAACAGTCCTGCATAGCGCAGAGTAACTCTCCTTCTTGCCCGAGGTAATTATCTCCCCATTTTAGATAATTCCCTTTTATCGTCCATTTTAGAGGCACTGCTTATAGAGGAAGGGCTGATGAAGTAAGGACTGTAACCTAACAGATCCTCAAACACAGCCAAAATCACTTGACAGTTGCTGGAAGCTCTGGGTCTTTGAAAGATAGCACGTGGCCTCATTCAAAACAACAGGAATGTTGCCCTTCTTTTCTGTGGAGATGAAGGTTTCACAAGACCTTGTGTATGAGGAGAGGGACACAGCATATTGTGCTCTCTGGTGACTTACAGCTGGCACTGCCGTGGGACAGAGGGCACCCCGTGTGCTGTGCAAAGACAGGCTTATTCAAAAACAATGCCCAAAACAAACATGGTTCCATTACGCTCAAAGGTGGAAAAGCTCAACCAACAGTTGAAATACGTCTTCAGGACATGGATTCAAACTGCATCTCAGTATTTACAAAAAGCTAAAGTAAAGTAAATAGTTTGCTCAGTTGCAAAGCCACGCCGTGCATGACCACGGGTGCACATAAACAATGCAAAGTGTGAAGGCTGAGCTTCAGGTGAGATGTCGGAAGTGTTCACCACCCCAGCTCGACGGTGTTTTCCTGAGTCTGAATCTCTAGATTCTGAGAAATGACAAAATACTGAAGCCCTGTCCATGCTACTGAATAACAGTGTTTATTTCTACTATACTTTGTTAAATAAACTCTTGAAACCAAGTGGTTTTGCATCATTAAAAAAAAAAGGTTATCCAAACAGAACTCATTTATTACAATTCACCCACAGGAACAGGTAAATAAAAACTGCAAATTAAATAAAATTATTTCCTCCTGCTCTTTGAGATCTACTTTTCCTTTTAAAGTGCAGAAAAAAATAAATTAGATTAGGCTTGGATTTTACCATCTTTGTCTTGTTAAATCCTCCCAGAGTAGGCAGAAGTGGCAGCACAGCAATAATCTTACACATGATGACATTCCTTTGTCTCACTCCTTCAATTACCCCATGCCTGAGATCATGCCAAGGATTTGGGGACTCAGCACTCTTTTTTTGAAACCGCCGTCTGTGTTACTAATTTGAATTGACATGGCAACGACAAGGATCCCCCCAAGCCTGTGTCAAGTTATTTAATAATTTGCTGCACACTTCCAGGCCATTTCTTGCAGACAGGTGGGTATTTGCCTCTCCCTATAGGAAGATGCTTAGTATGCGCTAGTTCTCACTAGTGGGTCCCTAGGAGGTTTCAACACCCCAAAGGTTTGGGAAAGACCGGATCCACATTTGTCTTTCATCACCAGCAAGCAGCAGTCCAACGCTTCACTGGACATCTCTCACTAGAGAACATGATGAGAGGAGCTACTACTTGCATCACCTCTACTGTCATCACATTTTAATCAAACAAAACACGTCTCGTGATTTTGTAACCGAGATCACTACTCATAAAGAAGTTTTCTGCCTGATAACTTTGCCTCCACTCTCCAGCACTGTGCTTTACCAGCGCTCTGACTGTGAGGTTAGCAGTGAAATGGTTAGTAAGTGGATGTAATACATTCTGGGACACGTACCATCACTGCTTCTCTTTGTGGAGAGATAAACACAATTTTTCTGCTGGAGTAACGCTTGGAAGACTTTCTGAAAAATCTTACAGCAATTAGGCTAATTTACCCCTGCCAAGCAGATGCCAGAAATTAAAACTTGCAAGAATGACAGACTTGCATGATAGCTAAAGACAGAAGAAAATTGCAAGATCCAAGATTATCATTCTCTTGCCTGTATAGAAGTGATTGTAATTATTGTTTGGTGCTCAACTATTCTGGGGCAGGCACCAAGGAAAGACATCTATCAAGACATTTGGATTCGTTTAGGCACCCTGCTCAAAGGGGTAATAAATGCTGGGCTAAAAATACCATTGACATTTCAATATTAATAAAGATGTGTGCTCAAGTATCGCTGTAGCGATCCTTCCGCAATGCTTTGCTGTGTCTCTCGTGTGTGCTGGCTCGCGTTTACCTTCCAGCTTCCTGAAGGTGATCTGCACCTTGCTGTAGTCTGAGCCATGGGCTGTCCAAAAATCATCACTTGACCCAATTCCTCAGTATATAAGTGGTTTAATTTGCCTGCTCCCACATCCGTACTTTGCATTAGTAATGTACAAGATTATAAGAAATTAAAAACCGATGCAAGAAATGAAAGTGGCTGCTAACAAACTCAAGATTACTTAGGGTTCAACCTTGTAAAGCAAAGTAAGAGAAAGCAAAGATGCCAATCCTATTTGGTGTTTAAAACTGCTTCCAAAAGCATCTAAGTTTTATTCAGCTTTCTTGAGCTTATAGGAAGCATTTGGAGGACACTACAAAAACTGATTTGAATATATATTCCTTGAGTACTACATGTAACTATAGCCTCTATTTAAAAAAAAAAAATCCCTCTCCTAACAGTTTCATTTCATTGAGTCCTCTCACAGTATTGCCCAGCACTCCACTAATAATAAATATAAAGATTCCCATCCCCAACAGACCTGGCTCCAAACCTCTGCAGTTTGTACATTTAAAAAAAAAAAAAAAAAACAAAAAAACAAAAAAACAAACAAACAAACAAAAAAAACCAACAACAAAAAAAAAAACCCAAAGATTTTCACAACTTTCCATTCTTGCCCATTCTATGAGGCCGGCACATCCACACGAGAACCAGCCAGACCCAACCCACGAGCGTGTGCCTCGCAGCGCATCTCAGCACGAAGCACCTCCTCTCAAGGTGATGCCGAACGGTTGGAGGTTAAACCCTGCCACTTTCAAAGTACAAACCTCCCTCCTCCCCTCCCGGACCCAAGCACATTTGGTATGCTAATTGTTAGGAAATAATCAACATGGAGCTTGACACTGCCGCTGTCAGAGCATCGCTTCTCCGTGTACAACAGCATCCTAATGAAGAAGCCCCTGGACTTAATGCAGATTGAAGAGTTTCTAGAGCAGAGCTGACAAAAGCGTATTTATTCTCCGCCGCCTTATTTTCATCTCTGCGTTTTGCAAATTCTCTGTAATTATGTACGCAGGTTGGTTTCAGCTGTATTGCCCTCTCCTAGAGTCGTGAGCATATTAATAAAAATAAATAAGCCTGGTTTGCTAAAAGAGCTTTAAAGAGGTAGATGTCCAATTAAATTCCCAGGCTCCTTTGAAAATCCTAGCATTTTTCACTGTCAGGTGCCATTAGAATAAGAAAGGTCACAGGCAAAGAGGGATCTCGTGTAATTCCTTGTGAAGAACGCGGTCCGCAAGCAGACGGCATTAGGAGACGTGACAACGAATGCTTCTCAGCAGAAATCCAAAGTTGGCTTTGCAAAAAACATAACCCACTGCTAAATTTATTTTGGTGACAGCTGGGTGAAGAGAAGCAGCACATTTTTTTGAATCATTTTCGGAAACTTTTGCCTCCATTTTGTTCAAAGACAGACCAGCATAGGGTGTTCCGTTAACTCCTGTATTAATAAGCAGAAAGGCGACACCAGTCCAGCACCTCTCTGCGTAGCATGTGCTCGACAACCAGGACAATAAATTCAGCTGGAAACAGAGGCAGGAAGACAGATGTTTTGTGTTTCAACAGCTCCAAGAAATGCTTTGTGCAACCCGACCAAAGCCCTGTGGGCTGTTTTTATAGTCTGGATCTATCTAGAAGGTTAAGTGAGAAAATCAGCTTTAGAATTATTACTTATCGGTGTACTGTCACAGCGCGGTTCCCGAGGAGGATTATCCCACACCGAACAAACAAAATAAGCACCGTGAGAGAATCCCATTAGCAACTGCAAACCCGTGGCCTTGCTGTGGGTGCCATTTGCATACATTACAATTGCACAACGTTTAAAAAATGCAAATTGGATTTCATTTTCCCCTGGCTACCTGCCCGCTTTTCTTTAAATTGATTTATTAATGTCCACTGTTGCTTTGCAGTTTTATCCTTTTAGCAATAATAGATGTAATATATCACAAAAACAAATTTTTAAGAGAACATCATTAGAGTGATGTAGCACTGGTAATAAACCCCTTCACACTTGGATGAACTTAAATCAGTTTCTCTTTATTGATTTTTGGTCATAACATAATTTTAAAGTTCAACTCAGTTAATAAAAAAAAGATTTGCCCTGTGTTGTGTGTAGAACACTTGTGCTGTAAGTTTTCCCGTCATCTGTTGCAAAGGCTCTTACAGATTTATCCATTCCCTCAAAGGGCGGCTCGTCGTTAGAGAGCCTGCCCTATCTTCTCCGCTGACCTGCATCCATCTGCCGGTCTTTATGGCCACACCACCTGGTGCACAATAGATCTTTACTCTGCAACCATCCATCCAGACGCGCACAATCATTTTGTATTTCCAGCAGCATTTTGAGCAACGGTCATTTGCATTTTACCAAACTCTGACTTTACAGAGCGTTCTGCATTGACAAAGCCATTTGCACGACCACGCCTTTTATTTTCTTCCAGCAGAAAAGCAATAATCCACCTTTCCCACTTAGCTTTTCTGACAATGTACATTTTAAAAACTGGTAGAATATTTGCGTGGTTATTGTTTGCCCCCCTTTTTTTTTTAAATACAGTTTTTCATCTTCCCGAAGCACAGAGTCGCACAGACACCGTAAGTTAATGACAGCTGAGCTTAGGGATTTATTGGTTGAAACCGCTCGATAAGGAAGCATATGATCTAGACGGGGATACAATCGCTCATCTCCACTCTTCCTGCTCCCCTGGAAAAGGCATCATGACTGTGCTACAGACTGAAGATGTGGCTTCACTGCTATCAGAGTGTCCAAAGGACAGTGCAGATGCTCCCACTCCTTCGGCCTACTGCTGCACCTCCATAGCACAAAGACCATGGAGAAAAGCTGCGGCCAAACCCAACAAACAAGGCAAAACTACCCCAGGTCCAGGTGACACATCTCTGAAGACCATGAACGCTCCAACTCCTACATTTCTTACAGGACCCGTTAAATAATTTTAGAAATAAAAGACATGAAAACCTACCAGTGCTTATTCAACAGCCGGCCACCTGACTCCACTCGCCCTACTTTTTCGGCCACCATTTGAAAATCAGGGAGTAAACTGCCTGGCTCGAGATCTTTAGAAAGAGACTGTGCTTTCATCCAGCGTTTCTGCAGGACCCAGCCCTGTTTTGACCCCAGTCTTGAACCATGAAAAAGTACTGTAATAATACAAATAACTGGGCAATGGTAACTGTGAGCAAAACTTGCGGTTCTTTGTGCTCTTCCCCTGCCCTGCCACGCAATCCGCACCTCTGAGCTCTCACACGGGGTCCTTGGAGCCCTCCCAGAGCACTGGGAAAGCACTCCGCAGGGCTGGGTGTTGCACAAAATACTAACCAATTTTTTATTTTTTTTTTTTTCGTTTTCTTTCATTTAACAGGCCACAGAGCATCTCCAGAATGGTCTCCTACAGACATAAAGAGAGGGTGGATTGGTCCTGGAAAAGACTGTAAAGTTGGCAAAGGCCGATAAGCTATATAGTGGTTAGAAAGAAAGACAGGTCAGACTCTGACCCCAGATCCGTTCAAACAGATGCTGTCTTACAGACTTATCCGTCCAACGGCTTACCTAATCCAACGCTTAGCCTGCAGTATCAGCTCACTCCAGAAACTTCAAAGTGAACAAAAATGAGATCACTTGGAACTGGTGGCTCATAAGGAAACTTTATGACTGAAGAAGAGAATGGCTTGCTTATATCCCAGACAGTGAATCAGTCACACATACCTTCATTCAAGAGGAAACCTAGGGCTAGTGTGTGCTGTATTTACTGGCACATCATTTACAAATTTGTACTCTGAAAACATAAGAAATGAATGGGTGAATCATATTATACATCTTATGTGCTACCCACCAGAACAAATTATTCTTGTAACAGTAAGGAAATTCTTACTTCCATACATTAGCACTGACTTAGACTCAAGAAGAATGATTCATTCTCCGGTAAGTGCTTATTTCTGGTTTTCTTTTGCTGTTTGTGTACGGTCTTAATAAAAACATGCCCATGCATCCATACGCACTGAACAGCTGTAGGTAGGGTTCAGATTTGTACCATGTCTATGCAGTGACTCACAGGGAACCTCTGTGAAGGCAAAATAGCTGGTTATGCCTAAGTTGCCTTGACTAAAGACAGACAAGAAAAAAAGGAAGAGGATTTAAGTTTTATCGTTCTAATTCCCAGTCTGTGCTACGCTTCTTTTTTGGAAATAGATTTAAGATTCATCCCTCTCTAGCTTTGTCCTGGAAGACTTGCATCAATAGCTACTTACAAGAAAAAAATTAATCCCCTGACATGTACTGTACAACAAGAATAAGCAGTTCAAGATTTGCCCTCACAAAAGAAACGCACAAAGCACCAACTTGGAGCACGACTCATTCCCTGCAGCAGAGCGACACATTTCCTAAATCCCGGGCTCGGCTGAATCACGAGCACCGGCACAGCCCCGAGCCGCCCCAAACGCCTGGCGACAGCCCTGCTCCTGCTCATTCAGCTCTGTTACAAGCAAGCCGCTAATGAGGAAATCCATAACCTTTTTACAACAGCTGCTGTGAAATAGTCTTTCTTGATATGTAATGGCATATTGATTTTTAATTTCAAAATATGCAAACATGACATTTGCAATAGTGACTCCATACACACAAAAGCTGTATTTTTGGACTTTTCGATCTGTAGCACATTTTGCAAGCATTTGCCATCAATAAGTAGGCAAAGGAAACCCAATCCTAACCATGAGGGGTTGCTTGCCTATAAAAAACACGACAGCTATGGATTTCTCCCTGAATAAAAATTATCTCATATAAGGCTAATGTAAACAGCTACATGTAATGAACTTGTCAGGCCTCAAGGTTTATTTCATGTCACAGTGACAGAGTCATTATGGATGGGGTAGCACCTCTGTCTTGACTCTACGACTGCTCTACATTTTCTGTTCCAAGAGTGAACCCAATAGCATCGCTCCAGCTCCCTCGCTGGACCCGTGCCTCTTTTTTCTTCCTTTCAAAGGATAATGGTGGAAATACCAACACAGACTCATCATTTGCACAAATGAGATTTAGGAAAAATATGGTTTGTGTCTGTGAAAAAAAAATTCTTATTACTGAATTACTGAAAAAAAAAAAAAATTAGCACCACATCCATTTTCTGGCATAGGTCCTTGAAATTGAGGAGGAGTGAGACCAGAGAGGCCAATGCTGCATCAACAACACATTTCCATGTTAAAAAAAAATAAACCATAATTCTGGTCATATTGTACAGCATAACCTATGACCACTGGAAAGATCTACCACAATTTGTAACCAAGTCTGGGTTTGTAGGGCGCAGCCAGGGCAGCACAGTCCCAAACCAACCCCCTCTCCCCAGTGGGTGACCAGTTGAATTAGAAGCGGGTCGCTCTTTCCCTGGCTGGGTAAAATTTTTCTATTACTGGGAAACCACTGAGGAAATACCCAGCAATTAAATTCATTAGATGATATCTTGATTTCTTACAAGCAATCACTATTAGTTCAGACACGTGGAGGAAAAGAACAAAGCAGCTGTTCTTTAACACAGCCCTTGTCTATGCCTTACATTGGAGACGCAAGTGTTTAAATCACTTTTCGAGTTCCCTTAGTGTTTCAGATTACTGAGCCTCTCTTTTCCTCATGTACATACAGATCTTACCTACGGGGGCAAACCCAGCTCTCCCTTATGGACAAATGGAAAAAATATCCATAAGGTACATCTCCAGCTGGGATAAACTGGGTTTTACCAACTTCAACAGCATGACACTGGTTTACACCAGCTGAGACTCTGGTCTTACATTTATTTTTCAACTTGTGCCTAATGCACTCAAAATATCTTCTTGGAATCAATGTCACATAATAAAATATCATCCCAAGAATGCACACACTCAATGTCAAGGAGAGAAGAAAAAAAAAAAAAAATACATCTTGCATAGACTTATGCCATGTTCATAATCGTTCTCTTAATTTTTAAGCAATTCAAAAGGAAAAAAAATGCTGAATATTTCCCCAGATGTACCCTATAATCTTACAACATATTTAGAATAGGAAATTAAAGCTGAGCTAAACTACCAATTGTGTCAGCAAAAACAGC